>CANYCX012328843.1:0-11037 GCA_948193385.1 Breynia disticha f. nivosa | reverse complement strand
AATGATGATGTTACGTTTACATGTATGCATTTATTATCTTTCACCATCATTTCTCTTCCTTCATTAACTTTCCTCACCTACCCTTCATTAAATTTCATTATTCCTTTATTACTAACCATCTCCAACTCACTTAATAAACTTAATACGGTAATATTCTACGATTCCTTCTATCCAATACATAATCTATACTTGATTTCCTCCGATCCCCTTTCTGAAATCCTAAACTATTTTCCTTATTCATTCATTACTCATACATCATTAAAGACCCAATTAAATTGGCAATAAATTACACCTCATTAGAGTCCATAGAAACTTACCCTAGCAACAAAAGTTCAAAACAAACCTTAGGCTAGAATACCCAATCACGTCACTTTTACCCTTATGTCTTAAAACACCGATTTCCAATACCAAATCCATGAATTAACATAAAAAATGAGTACTAATGGTTACTACACATCTTAAGCTTTCCAACAAGCCATATTTCACTCAAATTGGAGCTTGAATGAATGAGTTATTGCGTCAAAAAGTCGGGACATGCATAAAAACGTGATTGAAGGATTTCTAATCGAAGAAACTTACCAAATCAAGCCCTCAATCGAATTCTACAACTCCCAAACACCAAGATTTGTCGAGGTTCTTGGTTAGCTAGGGTTTTCGGAATTCAGATCGGAATTTTGGAATGAAAAACGTGGATGATGGAGAGGTGTAGAGAGAGATAGGAACAAGTTACTATATATAAGCTCGGTAAGGACGTTTTTACCCTCGGCACTACAAGATTACTTTCCTTTCGATTTTCTCTCTCCCGATTGAACTAACCTCAATAAATTTTTAATCCACACAACGTCCTACACTCCCTACTGATTATTAATTAAAATATCCATGCAAAAAATTTATTCATACTTTTATTAAATATTTTATTAAATTTTAAAATTAAACTTAAAATGGAGGGCATTACAGAAAACCTAAGTAACTGGCGAGAGTATGAGTGTTTTTCCATGAATTGGGGAAGGTGATCTA
This sequence comes from Breynia disticha f. nivosa, assembly GCA_948193385.1. Classification (NCBI taxonomy): domain Eukaryota; kingdom Viridiplantae; phylum Streptophyta; class Magnoliopsida; order Malpighiales; family Phyllanthaceae; genus Breynia; species Breynia disticha. The sequence continues at coordinate 10,020 of CANYCX012328843.1, read as the reverse complement.
GAGTGAATGAGGATTAAGTTCTACATAAACATTTAACTGAGTGAACATGACGGTCCCAAGGTACCGGTTAAGTACAATGTGCAAGAAATAGGGTGTAATCGAGAATATAGGTGATGAAATAACTCCATTGTGGAAAAGAACATTAATGCACATGAGAGAAAAATATCAAAACAGAAAACTTTGAGTTATTGCTGTTGAGGATATTGGAAGACTTTGGCAACATACATTGAGGATTTAATGAGAGAGTGTAATCATTAAGGTTGCTATTGCTTGTCCTTTCTCTTGAAGGTAGTGCCGAGTTATACTTCGAAAGGGGGAAGTGAATTCGTTGGCTTCCTGCATAGTTCTTTTGACCAATGGTAGGACATTTCTTGCATTTCCCAAATGTTTTGCATCTTTGCATTTTCTTCTTACACGTACATACGCAAATCACATGTGACGCCCATTTATTGCTAAGTTCATCTTCGTTAAACCTCGATTTTTGCACCCATTTTTTTTAAATAAATAAATATCAACACCATTAAAATCGAGAGAATGTATATATATAAATATATAGTAAAAGTAGCAACATGCATCTCATTTTAAGTCGGCCCAAAAATACAAATCAACTGTAATGCGAAAGCTAATGGTTTTTGGTTTAAAAACAATGCAAATGTCAAGCCTATACTATCATGTGTATGGCTATAGTCTATACAAAATGCAAAAGTATGATGTATCCAAAAATCCACTAGGACCCGACCTGTTGCAAGTATCACACGTTCGTGCTCTGCCTAAAAGAACAGTCTTGCACCACGCTACTGTCGCTCTACATACATTTACACAAAAAAATAGAAGGTGATTATTAAGAATACTTAGTAAGCGATCCTTTTAGATTATTATGCTGTATGCGTAGGGGAACCTTTGGCCTCTGCAGCCTAACCTCCACACAATTATAATATATATTAGGTCTTTTACACGATACACAAAACATACAACTCAAATGCCTCTTAATTAATCCATTGTTTTAGAAGTCAGAACAGGGGAAATGAGCAAGGGAAACGACATCCTGGCCGTTTGGCAATGCCAGACAACATTTCATAAGGAACGACCATAGGAAACAGCCAGCCTGTCTGTTCCCTTGGCCATTGTCACCTGCAGAAAATAGAACAAAATGCATTTCACATTTCAATCCTTTCAAGCATCAAGCAAACATTTGGGTGATCATTTTCCAAGCACATACACACACTAACCCATCACAACCATGCCATTTCCATTGGTCCACATCCAACACACACTTACAAATAACCAATTCATAAACCATTTCATAAGTCTAACCATTCAAGAATAGGTTCAATTTCATTGCACATACACTTCCATTCTCATATCCAAACCAATCCAAAATTCCCATAAATGCATAACCATGAAATGCTAATGCAATCTACACTAAATGCATGCCCCAGGGTCTTATAACGCGCGTGGGAGAGTGCTCTCTCAAAGTTGGCAAATCCCCACATAAATATTGAGCTTTCATTCAGTTGGAAAATCCCCACATTTAACATCCAAAGATGTTAATAAACATATGCACATATGGTATGTATATGAGTGTAACAGTTCCATATCTCAACAACAACAATACTCACCAACATACCATACACAAATACCATTCACTTTCCAACAATTCGCACAAACATCATTCTATATGACAACTAACCATCGATAATCAAACATTCCACTTTCATTCACATCATACAAGTTAACAACCACTCAACCCAAAACCACAATCCATCTTATCACCTATCTCCTTTCTTAAGGTATTCAACCAAATCACACATACTAAACAACACATACATGTCTCATTAACCAATTCAATTTCATTCCATTCACCTAGCACCAAGTTTCAACAAAACATAAGCATATTATTTGTTTTACAAACAAACTCAATTAACAATATGAACAACAATCACTCTCAAACATAATAACGTCCGCACAACGCCAACACTATAGATTGTAAGTGTTGAATGCACTTACCTCGGGCTCTAAGAATAAGCTCCTCCCTTGATCTTCGATTTGAATCTAGAACTGCGATACATACACGCATTATAAACCATATTAACCTCATTAAGCACTCTGCCTATCACATTTTCCATTCACTAACCGTTTTCGTACACGTTCTAAAAACCCTAAGACTCTCAACCAATCTCAAATCTCACAATGCAAGCCAAATAAACCTACCATTTTGATTCTCACATAAGTCCCAATAAAACCCCATAAAAATCCACTCAATTGGAACACATTTTCCTTAAAAATCGAAGCTTACCTCGTCAAACTTGTCCAAAAACCCTAGGGCTCGTATGGTTGATGTTTTTGGAAGGAATGCTAGAGCCTCTATGTGTTAGGGGCAAGGTTTTAAGGTTTGGGAGGGTGTAGGAAGGTGTTTTCGTGTTAGGGTTTGAGGGAAAATGAGTTGGGAAGGTTGGAATCTCGGATATAACGTTTTCTCTCTCTTGACAAGGTAAAACGAGTGCTTTAATTCAAACTTTAGACAGGCCAAATGACCATGGGAAATGGCCACATGGTTGTTCCCAATGCCCGTCCCCACCTGTTGTGGGAACCAAATGGCTATAGAACAGGCTGCTTAGCCGTTCCCGGCCAATCCTCCGACATTTTTCCACCAAATTCTCATAATATTATTATAGAATTTTTGGGAGGTTACATCATATCTCTTGTATACCTACCTTGGGCTGGCATTATCAGATAGATGGGAGATAACGACATAGATATATATATATCATGAGAGTTACATAAGAGGAGTTAGAACAAATGAAGTGGGCTTGTTGTAATGATGACATATGCATAACAGTTTTATGTGTTTAAAGTGGCTGATGGGTCATGATTGATCACTTGGTATTGAGATAACTGTATGGATTGTTTAACATGTATTCTGGGAAATGTGTGAATTTGATAAACGAGTAAATGAAGTTGATTAACGGTACACTAGTGGTTAGAAATGGATGATATTAAAGTGTTGGGAACTTATGTGTATAGAGACGATGCCTTAAGGGGAATTTACAAGAGGAATACTTGAAGGAATAAAGCATAAATAAAGTGTAAGATTTCACTATGATTATTGGAATGAGTGTAAGTAGGGTGTTGAGTTCTTATGGGAAAGGTTGAAAGAGAACATGTGAAATTTTATGTGACTATGAAATTGAGTTCGAAGAGGTTCGAAAATGATTTTATCATACTCTCGACTATGGTTATATATGAAAAAGGTGCAAACATGTAGGATAAGAGTGATTGGGTTAGAGTACATGGAATGAAAATATGTTCTGGTTTAGTATGATGAAATGTGGTGTGGATAATAATAAAGGAGAAGGCAAATGAATGTGGGAATGAGAGAAGGCATATGGACTAAATGATTTGTTCACTAAGGCATATGTACGATGATACGTTTGATTTGAATAACGCCAAAAAGGAGAAAATGTAAGAAGGTGTAATCAAGATGTGAACATGGTAGAGTATGTTGTGGTATGACCACGAGGTGAGTAGTAATCCAAGATGAATCAGATTGAGTTCTTAATTATCATCTTATACAGGAGTGATTTGAAGTGTAAGAAAATGTCTCGTTTGTTTGTATGTTTGATCCTTATAGTGGATTAAAAGCGTAAGAGCTATACGATGGAATGTGTGTAGTAAATAATTGGAGTGAATTGAAACCTAACTTGTCCCAAATTTTGGGGGCGACATTTCTTAAGGGGGAGAGCTGTAACGCCTCAGAAATTCGTCCGTTTTAAAATGAAATAATGATTATGAAATGGGGATATTAATTCATGTTAATCGATGCTAAAAATATTTAAGTTTAGGTGAAATGATGTTTAATGAATTGTGGCATGACGTATATAAGGGATATAAATATCGGGAAATTGAAGGGAGTTGAACAACGGGAGTCTGGCAACCCTGTGGCTGGGAACGGCCACAGGAACGGCCTAGGAGGCCGTTCATTCTAGCCGTTCTCCACCAAAAGTCTGACTCAAAAGGGAAATAACCACCCGAAATGGCCACAAGTCGTTTCCACTGGCCGTTTTGAAAGTCGGGGTCTTAAAAATAGACGCATTTTGACGAGAGGACAGAGACAAAACACATCCCCTTCCACATACCTGACCCCTCTTGCTTCTCAAACCTTAACCACTCATTCCTAACCTTCTTAAAGCACAAAATCTCCCTTCCAACACGTAATAGTCTGGGTTTTTCAGAGGAAAACCTAACCTTGACGAGTCCTAGGGTTTGACTTTGATTCTCAGAGAGGAATTAATATTCAGAACCCGAGTCGGAGGTCGGACGATGAATTGGTGCTTGGAACTCAAGGTAAGTGTTCTTGACACTTGCTAAAGGGTTGTTAATATGAATTATGTGCTCGTGTGGTTGTTAAGACATGAGATTTGCAATTTGGGATGGTATGAATGTAATGTGGTAGGTTATGGATGGTGGCTTTGATATATATATACATTTTTTTGAATTAGGCATGAGTTTGGTTATGTTTTGAGAATGTGATAAGTGAACTTGTGCATGTGTGGTTTGGATGCGATGATAAGATTAGTCTTGAGGCGTTATTGTGAATTGTATAATATGAACTATGTTGCTTAATGAATGTAATAACGTGAATGGTGGAGGAGATGAATAAAGTAAGCTTGAACTTCATGTGAATAATTGTTTGAATGACATTGCGTATGTTGAGATGGTAATATGGAAGGTTATAATAAAATCGATATGACAAATTATAAGTATGCTTGGCTTAGGTGATTATGTTGAGGAATAATGTGTATGCTCATACTGAGTAAATTGATGCCTTATGAATTGTATACATTTTGGATAAAATGAGTATGTTGACATGGAATTGTTAAGAAATGAAAAGGGTTTCTGTTAGGAATGTTTAAGTGCTTGAACTGTTCCATAATCTTCCCAGCAGGTGCAAACGGCCAGGGAACGACCAAGTTGGTCGTTTCCCATGGTCGTTCCTTCTGTAAATTGACCCAGGCAGGGCCGAACGGTCAGGGTGAACGGCCAAGCTGGCCATTCCATTTGGCCATTTCCCCTGTCATGGTTGTTTAAAAATGATCAACCAAGAATTTTTAAGTTAATATGTGTTCTTTATCGTTTAAATTGCTTAAAGAATTGTATATGAAAATGTTAAAGGCCATATAAATGTTCTGTTATGAATGGTATGGATATGGACATATGAGTTATATGATGTGTGTGTGTGATTTATCTGTAAATGAAAGTATGATGACTACGTGGATGCGGGGATGCGTACTAATGTGTGCTTGTCTTCGCATCGTAAGAATAATAGTGTATGGAAAAGTGGCTTGATGAATGGAAACCTAAATAATACTTATGTGTATATGTCCCTTTGTAGTAAGAATGAATATCCATGTGTACATTAGGAGTGCTTGAATCGTCATGGTGAGGGTTGAGGCTACGAGATGGTCATGTGACAGAATGTGTATATTTACGATGAGATTGTATATGGATTTATAATGCATAAGTGGCATTCATTCATGACATTGAGCATTTGCATGAGCATTGGTATGTTCATGTTTGATATTTAAATGAGGGTTATTGCCTGAGTTGTGATTGAAAGGGGTTTTTGGCCAAGGTTGAGAATGCAAGAGTTCGACTCATATTGTTATGTGTTGAGAGGGGAAAGTTCCCTATCGATATTTGATGCCGATCAAGAGCTCGATGATTTGATGTTGGGCTAGACCCGATGATTGATACCGAGCGAGAGCTCGATGGAAATAGAGGGTTTTGCCCAAGGTTGAGAATGCAAGAGCTTGACTCTTGTCATTATGCGTTGAGATCGGAAAGTCCCCTAACGATATTTGGTGTCAAGCGAGAGCTTGATGATTTGATGCCAGACTAGACTCGATGATTTGATGCTGAGCTAGAGCTCGATGGAAAAGCCAGTTTTGCCCAAGTTTGAGAATGCAAGAGCTTGACTCTTGTCGTTATATGTTTAGAGAGGAAAGTCTCCTAGTGATGTTGCGTGCAACAATAGTGGACTCTCTCTATTGATTTAAGACAGCAGAGATCAAGTGAAGTCTCTCTGACTGTGGTTTGAGGCTCCGAAACATATCATTTGTGTGTGGAAATGCATTAGCAATTCATTCTCATTCACTTGCATACATTGAATTAAATTGCATTGGGACAAAAATGTGTGGATTAGGGTGTGACTATAAGTGTGGAGTTTGATTGATGATTATGTGACCTTATAGGATTTATATACTTGGCTTGTGACTGTTTAATGTGAATTATGTTGGTTGTGAATTGAGCATATGTTATTTTGGTAGGCATAAGGCTTGAATGACCTTATGAGGTATTGTGATTGAATGTGGAATGAAATCGTGGTTGGATGTTGGCTTGTATTAGAGTGATTTTAATGTGTATAGTTGTGGCATGGTTGGCTTTAACATGAATGAATATAAGTAGTAACATGATTCGATTATGCTTCATTGATTGTATGTTAAATTGATGAATGTGGTTATGCACAGAGATTGTATAAATGACTATGTGAGTTGTCGTGAATATTAATTGCATGTGATATGCCAATTGATATATTGTGTGAGAATTGATGCTTATGGTTTCGGTATAATTGTGTTTTGCATGACTATGGTTAGCCATTAGGGAGGATAGGCTGTGGAGGCCAAAGAATCCCCTGCGCCCCAGCTTTAATAACACAAGGGGATCACTTACAGAGTATATTTTATATACTCAACCGTGTTAGCTGTTGATTTGTGTGCAGAGTGACAAGTATTAGGGACAGGACTATGAGATCGACAAGGCTGAGTGGTGCGGTACTGAAGGTCGGGCTCCAGTAGTTTTGGGTTTTGGTTACGTTTGTAAATCTATACATACATTAGTATGGATGTGATTTATAAGCATTTCATGTTAAATGTTTTCAATAGCTTCCGCATATTTAACTTGTTTTGTGTCTGGCCATCGTCGATCTTATGAAATGATTTGGAAATTTTATTTCTAATGGTTTTCTCTCTCATACTTAGCCATGTTTAAAATGAAAAAAGTATAGTACCAAAAAAATCAGCTTTCATTCAAAAATAGTTTTTACGAAATTTGGAGTCACAGTGTAACGTGACAATCTCGGCAACATACAATCCAGTTAGCCTATCCAACGTATCGTCTTATTGGATAGCTAAGAAATGAGTCGATTTCGTCAGTCGATCAACTATCACCCAAATAACATCATACGTCGGAACGTCCCCAGTTAGCCCATAAGAAAATCCATGGTGATCTTCTCCCATTTTCACTTTGGAATCTCAAGTGGTTTTAGTTTACCGGCTGGTGCTTGATGTTTTGCCTTGATTTGCTGACACGCTAAACATCTCGCAATAAATTTAGCTGTATCCCTCTTCATATGTACCCACCAGTACAACTATCTCATATTTGGATACATCTTAGTACTGCTAGGATGAACTGATAAAGGTGAAGAATGAGCCTCTGTCATTAGTTCGTTCTTTAACTCAAAAATATCTGCAACACATAGTCTATTCTGATAATACAATGCACTATTATCATCAAGATAGTGTAAAGTAAGTACCTTTCCTCGCTCCACTTTCTTCTTTATCTCAATCGAATGCTCATCCTCAATTTGTCGTGATGCTATCAACTCCCTCATTTGAGGTCAAACTCTAATGTTAGCTAACATCTGATCCTCGATGAAATCCAACTGTAGTCACAACTCTCGCAAAGCAGATAAAGACTCAGCTCTATGCGTAACTGAATCACCATCCTCTTTCTCCTTTCTACTTAGAGCATCGACAACCACATTTGCCTTTCTAGGATGATACTCAATAGTTCAGTCATAATCCTTTAATAACTCTATCCAATGTCGCTGCAAAAGGTTTAGCTCTCTCTGTGTCATAATATACTTGAGACTCTTATGATCAGTGAAAATCTAAAAAGTCTCCATTTGTGATTGAACTAATGTGCTTCGATTTAGCTGCGTGGAATGTGTTCAACCTTATATGATTATGCCTCATTGTGGTTTGAGATCCGATGATTTAGGTTTGGATGATTGAGCTCTTGCATGAGTTCCATGGTATGTGTTTGATTTTTGTATGGTTTGTGAAGAGTGGAGATATGTTAGTGATATGATGCCAATAATGATGTTCATTGTATATTCCTATGAATGGTGAAAAGTTGTATGTACATGTATTAAATTGATAAGATTGATGGCAATGTATGGTGTATGATCGTAAAGGAGAGTGATATGTAATATAGAGGTTGAATGTAAAATGCTATGGTTTGATTGTGATGTGATTAGTTGAATATGATCATGAACTAAATGGTTTGATGTATGTAAATAAATGCTGTTAATAATTGGAGTATGGTGTATCTAAGTGATCATAAGTATTATGGTGGGTTATGGTTATATGTAAGAACTAACGGAAGGATAAACAATGTGTAAGTTAATGTGTGATTGGTTTGATTTGATCTTGATAAATTTTATGAATCGTATGTTTAATGAACAATTGATGTGCTTGAGTGTATGAGATGGATGAATGAGTGCTTAAAACAAAGGTTTTATATGCTGAGTGTTGTGGAGGATGTGTAGGTAAGAGATCTAACTCAGATGTTGGGCAGAATGGATATGTTCTTCATTAACGTACGTTATTGATCATAATAACGTACGTTAATACACTTAAACATATGTTAATAAGGATGAAACATATGTTACTCTTCACCTGCACTTGTGGTTTTGCCTGTTGATGAACAACGTATGTTAGAGCTTGCTAGATATACGTTGTTTTTCTGCAAAAACCTAAAATTTGGCCTGACTACTGTACTAACGAATATCTAAAGTGAGAGCATGATTTAGGATGAATTCCTAAGGAATAAAACACATAAATAACTTATTTTGGCGTGGTTATGGTGAGCCATTAGGGGGGTTAGGCCGTGGGGGCCAAAGACTCCTCTGCACCCCAGCTTTGATAACACTAGGGGATTACTTACAGAGTATATTTTATATACTCACTCGTGTTTGCTGTTGATTTGTGTGCAGAGTGACAGGTATCAGGGATGGGACTACGTGATCGGTGAGGCTGAGCGGTGCGATACTGAAGGTCAAGCTCCTAATTGTTTGGGTTGCTGTGTATGCTTATATACCCATATATGCATTAGCATAGATGGGTTTTATAAACATATCATTCTAAATATTTTTCCACAGCTTGTGCATTTCAAACTATTGTTGATGTATGATTTGTATTGATGGGTTTGAAAACAATTTATCTATTTTCTCTCTCTTGCTTAACTTAACTGTTTTAAAAAGAAAAAAAATGGTGCTGAAATTTGTATTTTTATAAAATGATTCTTACGAATTTTGGCGTCACTGTGACGCCAAAATTCTCAAAGTTCATTTTTAAATAAATGCTAAAAACGCACGATATATTTTTTCTTTAAAAAGGCATTCAGTCAAACAAGTTGCGTAAGAGAGAAAATAGAAGAATGGTTTCCAATATGTTGAATGCAAAGTAATTGTCTATCAGAGTTTTAAAATGCAGAAAACATGGAAATCATTTAATATGAAAACTTATAAATTTCATCTATACTAATGTATGTATAGATACAAAACATGCACAAGCATTCACAATATTTAAACCACTGGAAGCTCGACCTTCGGTATCGCACAGCTAGCCTCGCCGATCACGTCGTCCCGTCTCTGGTACCTGTTAATCTGCACATAATCCAGCAATGACAGGTGAGTATATTTTATATACTCAGTAAGGCATCCCTTGGCGTCTCTACATGCCGGGGTGCAGGGGAGACATCGGCCATTCTGGCCTTATTCCCCCTCAAACAACAATGGCGCCCTAAATCCATTCCACAACAATCATACATAACAATCACACGGGTGTTATCAACCTCAATTTAAGTGTTCTTATTCATCAAGAAACCATCTTACATCACTAAGATCCATTAGGTATGAGTTAGGATGTTATTTCGGTCCATTTAGGTCTTATTGTCCCA
>CANYCX012328567.1:0-21903 GCA_948193385.1 Breynia disticha f. nivosa | reverse complement strand
AAAAAAAGATCCACTCATATACTGCCGCAACAAAATTCCACTCACCTCCATTGCTCCCTACATAACAGCCCAGCAAACCCCAAACAAACAAACAAGTCATTTCTGCAACAATCAAATTGATACTACAATGATTTCTCTAAGTCGGTTTTTAACGGTTTCATATCCTAAGAAACCGTCAGACGGTGGTATTGTAAGTAGTAGATTGGTGAGTGTAAATCGGCGATTGGAATTCGGATGGAAGTGTATGACATCTGAATCTGAATCTTCCGCTTCTTTTTCTCCTTCTTTAGATTCCGATAAAAACGCCGCCGGGTAAGATTATTCTTTTTATTTTTCCTGTTTGATTTTCATAGATTGAGTAGAAATGATAGATTGCATTTTAAAAAAATTAAGACAGGGCCGCATATTTAATAATAATATTGCTACAATATTTCGAAAGAAAATATAAAATACTTCAGTTCTGTTGCAAAAATAATATAATAATATGATAATATCTCAATTATGTTATAATATACAGAAATATGCAATATGCTACGCAAAATAGTGTGAAAGAAATGCATACGTGAGGTTTTGGCCTTTCGGGTAACAAGTGCGTTTGTGTTTTTTACAGGTTTTGTATAATAGAAGGGCCAGAAACAGTGCAGGATTTTGCAAAGATGGAGTTACAAGAGATTCAAGATAATATTCGGAGTCGAAGGAACAAGATTTTCTTACATATGGAAGAGGTAGTGTCGTTGCTCTTTATTTTGAAATTTATTTTGAGTTGATTTTTGGTGTAGCTGTTGTTTGATTTGCTGTAGTGATTGCATTCATGTGTAGGTGCGTAGGTTAAGAATACAACAGAGAATTAAGAGTGCTGAGCTTGGAATTGTGAGTGATAAGCACGAAAATGAACTTCCTAATTTTCCGTCTTTCATTCCGTTTTTGCCGCCTTTGGTCAGTGTTCTTTCTCTTTCGTTCGAATCAAATCACTGTTTTCTTTGATTCTTGAATCTCTTATGTACGGTTAATTGAGACGAAATGATTCGTGTGATATGCAGAGTGCGGCCAATCTTAGGTTGTATTATGCTACTTGTTTTTCGCTTATCGCCGGAATTATCTTTTTCGGAGGGCTTTTAGCGCCCACTGTAAGTCATCTGATTTTTTCTTTCAGTTTGATTTACAACCTATTTTACTACCATTGTATGATTAAATTCTCCTAAGGACTAAAAGTGATAAAAATGTTTATGCTTTTATATTTTAGCTGGAGCTTAAGCTCGGATTAGGCGGTACTTCATATGAAGATTTTATAAGGAGTGTGCACTTGCCAAATCAGCTGAGGTAAAAGTGTTCATATCCTCTGTTTTGTACTGTCTTGGTTTATTGATTCTATCGGCTACTAGTTTCAAATGCTTTTGTTGTGAGTATATGTCTAACTTGAATGAACTTAATGTTGACTCGCTTACTTGCCGATTTGGGATTACGAATGCAGTCAGGTTGATCCCATAGTGGCATCATTCTCTGGAGGAGCAGTTGGGGTAATCTCGGCCCTGATGGTTGTTGAAATCAACAATGTCAAGCAACAGGAGCACAAGAGATGCAAATACTGCGTTGGAACTGGTATACCTTTTTTCTTCTTCCCTCCTTGTTTCTTTCGTGTGCATGCTCATGTGTGTGTGCTGCTTCTTGTTTCTTACATTCAAGATTAAGCCGCTTAGCACATAGGTTTCAAAAACAAGAAAGGTTAATCACCATTTGGCTGTACTTTCAACCTATCATGGGTTGACAATCTAGATGAGTAGATTCTAGGGATTTTTACATAAATATTAACCTTAATAAAAACAATTGAATTTTATCAAATTTGGAAGTTATTTAAGTGGTTAGTGGGTGTATTTGTGAAAGAATATGGGAGGTTGAATTATAAAAAGTTGGTAGATTTGAAAAATAGAAGATAAAAATGTATAACTTATATAAAAAATGAGTGTGCATGTAATTATCCCTAGATTGATTCTATCATTTTCCAAGTATCATTATACGAGGCTTTTCATCGTTTTCCAAATATCATTATGCCATCATTATCTAAATTCTGTTATTTAACTTACGATGTTTAACTCACGAGGTCTAACTCTGTGCCTCAATTCAGGGTACCTTGCTTGTGCTCGTTGCTCAAGCACAGGAACACTTGTTCTTACCGAACCAGTATCAACAATCAGAGGTGGAAATCAGCCATTATCTGAACCCAATACAGAAAGATGTCCAAATTGTTCAGGATCAGGAAAGGTTAGTCATCTCACACCTTTAATTGCTCATAATCTTCTCGATTTATTTCTGATATTGTTGTTTCAAATTCTGGCAGGTCATGTGTCCCACATGTCTATGCACTGGCATGGCCATGGCGAGTGAACACGACCCTCGTATTGACCCGTTTGATTAGATATACCTTTCAAGACAGCGAGTTTCTTCGCCTTTCTAATATCGAACTGGTAGTATACCCTATCTGCATTCGCAGTAGATTGGCGAACGGAATCAAACAAAATTGTTTGTACCATTGTTAGTTGTCACTGTCCTCTTGACCGTAGATTTTTGCAAAGCAAGGCTGCGAATACCTGTAAATATGAAAAGTTGGAAAACACTATCTGTATGTATTTACCAATTAACTATAACATTCCTGCATTCCTTAGTCTATTGAGCATGAACCCATGAACTACCATTGGTATTGTCAAAATGTTAGGACAAAGACATTGTGGTAAGTTCGAAATCAAGTGTCCCATCTCAAAAATGTTGTATTAAATAATCCCATCCATTTGTAAATGCATTCCATTCTGATTTGGTGCATTTGTTCTTGCAAATCCCAAGAGGGGATTAACAGTTCAAAGGGATTTATATTGCTCGATCAAACGGGAAGCATGGAGACGTGATGTAGGACTTACAGTGCATCCCAGACTTTGTAAAAACTTAATCTGTCAAAAAAGCAGAATGAACCATTTTTATTAGCATGCAATTAAGGATAAGTTTAATGGACAGGTCACTTAATAGACTGCCAAGCACCTGTTTAGCGGTTGGTTCGGACGAGCTCATTGAATTCTCGATCCTTAGCTTCTGAAAGTGTTCCTGAAAGGAAAAATACACCACACACCACACCAACGTTTTCAGCAAGGAAAATAGTCGTTGAGCATGAATCGTTGAAACTATCAGACCAAGGAACAAAAACAAACCTGTTTCTCCCGCATAATATGAGCGCGCTGATCAGCAGGAATTTGTTCCCACCTTAGGACCTTGAAGACGAACATAGTACGTGCGTGCAAGAAAATGATAATACAAGACGTTAGAAACATCACAGATTGAATTATGAGAAAAAAATTTGAAGAGGGGTATGCTCACATATTCTGCATACTGAAATGCTTCATCACAGCCCAGGCAAGACTTCAGTTCACGCAGAACATCCTGATTGAATGTGTAGAAGTTCCATTGCTTATTAGATGAAAAATGCATTGCATAGGCATGCAGAGAAGTGCATCAAGCAAGAAATGTTTAGTTGTGAGAGTTCAAACAAAAAAATTAAGTTCTGTTTTTTGGATTCGCAAGATTTGACTCCAAAGATTTTTCTTTCAAAGACCTATCTGGTAAAATTTGTTGTCACATTTATCTACTAGGAGGAAACAAATCATGAGTCAATGAAAATAGGAAATTTCAAGTATTGTTAAGGAGGACGAAATGATATGCCAGGAAATAAACGATAAATCTGTCATTACCTTGTGCTTGTTCTTCTTGCCTCTCAGTCGTTCGTCAATGACAAATCCAACCTGCAAAAGAAATGAAATATTTGCAGCCCGACTACATTAAAGAAATCAGAGCAAGACAATTCACTTGGCACTAAAGAAACGATTGTCTGGGCACCGGAAAGTAGAATCAGTCCACCAGGAATATGAGATATGTCTAAGCATGACGTCGCGAAAGCTAAAGGCAAACTATCATGAAAGAATAAAAGGTCACCTTGTCAACTAATCTCTTTGGATTTTGGAACGCTTGCTTCTTGGCCCATTGATGAAATAAATGAGAAACTACTGTTCTCTCCTCTACTGCAAATCTACAAAAGAGTGCAAAAGAACAATGCTGTTAATTAATCAGCTACCACACATAAGAATCTGACCATGCATCATCATTAGAAAAGAACCTTCGCAAGAAAGTATTCCCATTGTATGGATCCATGTGTTCTGATTCTTGTAAAGCCTCCTTGGCCTGAATTTGGAGGAACTCATTTGGCTTTCTGTCTATCTCAGAAGATTGTTCTTTTTCACATGAATCATTGTTGCACTCAATAGTTTCTATTGGAAGATTTTGACCATTTATATGTAAATCTTGCACACATACTTCAGCCTGCCATTGATAATTTGGATTTAAACAAAATAATGTCATGCTAAAAAAGAATTTCAAAAGCAAGAATTACACAGTTTTTCCCCCTCGTTTGTACTCATTGGAACCAAAATCAATAACCAATAACCTGTGTACCTGAATCTCTCTAAGAGGATCGGGTATCTCTTTAAGGAATCGTGATGGTTGAAGCATCTGAACAAGCTCATGTTGTTAAATTAACAGCAACAAGAAATTAATAAAATTAGAATTGGTTGTGTCAATACCTGCCAATTCGAATCCACTGCAACATATAGAATGAACAGTTTCTTCCTAGCACGGGTCATTGCAACATAAAACAGACGTCGCTCCTCCTAAATTACGTGACAATCAATCAATTGAGGAATAGATTCAAACAAAATCAGCACAAGTAATTTTCATGAAACTAGGTTACCTCAATTGATGTCCCATTTTCCTTCACAAAGCCACTAGATTCGTGCAACAAAGGAATCTCAGATTCATTTGCCTGTCAATAGAGCCAGAATCAGCATCTCAGGGTTATGAAATATGGAGGAAAGCAGGGACCAAAACTTATGGCTGCCAACATACTAAATCAACATATGCTAGATATATTATCATGTGATGAATTAAAAATCTTTGTAATCTGAAGTATAGAGTGGCTTTAATAAATTTGCTTTAAATGAAATAGCAGAAACACATGGGAGGAAAATTCCTAACTCTATTAATTGATGTTGATGAGTTAGTTATTGGACTTCAAATCAGGAAATGCAGGAGAATAAAATGCCATGTGGATGATAAGCTAGTTTTAAATAAATAAAAATGTCAAACACAACTTAAAAAAGCGCAGAGAAATTCAAGCACCTTTATTATGAAAACAATGTCCCATTCTAGTCCTTTCGACTGCAGAAACAGATAGGAGCATGTTATGGACAAACTTAAGGTGAGTAAATGATCAAATTCAATAACGATTCTTATTGAACTGAATGAGTTCAACTTAAGAAAGAACCTGATGAATGGTAGTCAAGGTAACAGAATTTTCATTATCATGCCTCCTTGAACGGAAATTTTCCTTCTCCCTTTCTGCTATATAGTCACTAAAAGATTTCAGCAAATTGGTACAGCCTTTGTCTTCTTTCATATCATGAGTCTCCCGTTCTTTTGTGGGGCATTGCATGGAAAGAAAATCGGAGACATCATCCAATAGGTATTGAAGAACCTGCAAGTTGGTTAAACAGAGTTCCATTATTGCATCTTGCTCTAGGGTACAAAGAAGATGTCAAGTGGGTGCAATATGGGCCTGGGCAGCATATTACTGCAAGTACCAGAAGCAATGCCCTCAAAGAACCATCTAATGAAGTCTCATTCATCATGACTTTATTAGTGTGCAAATAGTAGCATTTCATTAACAAGTATTTGGCCCCTTCTCAAATCTTGTCATCAGGAAAATTTATTTGCATGCTTTTTTTTTTGAGGAAAAATATCTATTGGAGCTTGAAATTTCACAGGTATCCTTTTCCATATAATGGAAGAAGGATGTCCACATGCAAGACGAAAAATAATAAAGAAGAAATGAACTGTTCCAATTGAATTGTATCATCTTCTCATAAACTACTCACAGATCTTAGGTCATTGTCTTCATTCAGAAGTTTCCCTCCATCAGCATCAACAACAGCTCGTTGCTCAAGAAGATATTTCTAGAATTCAAAAAGCAGGAAAATGAAATGATAAGGTCCTAGGAAATCATTGCCGTGTAACTAAAACCAATTCTACACACAATTTTAGCAAATTCAGATTTGAGTCGGACACTAAATGAAGATAAACAAACCTGAGGCACCAAATTTGCCACCGAAGTTATGACAGCTGAAATTGACTGTTCCTGTCAATCGTCAGTTAGGTGAACTTGAGTAAAAATAAACGGTACTCTGATGAAGTTAAATTTCCTCCAAAGATGTGTTATTTGCTGATAATTGAGTCTAATCTCAGAAAAAATAATGTCCCTAGTGAAGAAGTTCTGAAATCATCGTATTTGACAGAAGAAATTGACTGTTTCAGTTGCCAAAAAGATTATATGA
The DNA here is from genome assembly GCA_948193385.1 of Breynia disticha f. nivosa. Lineage (NCBI taxonomy): Eukaryota > Viridiplantae > Streptophyta > Magnoliopsida > Malpighiales > Phyllanthaceae > Breynia > Breynia disticha. Next base: position 15,481 of record CANYCX012328567.1, on the reverse strand, counting down.
AGAAAAAAAATAGGTTCTTTTAAATCCTTTGAACCGCTTGATGAAAACTTTGAACAAGTTTCAAGTAAAATTGGTCAAAACAATTTAAACAAGTTTAACCCAACCTAGGAAAAAAATGAAGCTAGATCCAAACTGCCATAAACACTTAAACAAATTTCAGTTAACCAGTATTTTAACCAATTAGCTGACATATCAGCAAAAAGATTTTGCTCAGTAATTGTAAATGTAAAAGAAGCTCACATATTTACCCTCTGAACAAGTTTTGATATCATATCCAGTGTCGACAACACTTTGCGTCCTTGGGTGAGTTGACTCCTATGATCATTGATAAGAAAAGCCAATAAGAAAATGCATAGCTTTTTTATTTAATCAAAGGTTCGAGAAAATCAAGGAAAAAAAAGGCAATATTGTATGTCTTGATCATGAGATTGATTTTGATGTTAAAAAAGCAGAATTTCTTACAATGTAGCTTAACAAAATTATGTAAATAGAATCTGATATTTTCTTAACAAGTAGAAGTTCCCATGCTATAAGGGAACTTGCTACAAAAATTTGCTCACAAGTCTGGAACTATTTGATTTCTCCCCGTTAAGGACAGATATTACTTAATACTGATGTCTAACAAGTAAAATGTTTGAGGAATCTTAGGGAAATAAAAAACCTCTTGAAGGTGCCGGAGATCTTTGCTGTAAAGATATCACAGGCAGCAGATAAAAAGCTGCATTTTCTAATGGTTGAGATTTTATCAATATGGTCAATGACCTGTAGAGATAAAAAGAAATTTGATCGAAGTGAAGTTAGAAATGGTAGACCTTACAACAGCAGTAGTTTGGAATAAGTAAGATCGTGATAAGATAAGATTAACACCTACCCTTTTCTTTTCTTCCTTTTCAAAAGGGAGCAAAGCCTTGAAAACTTGGCGATATGGACCATCATCACAACCGATTAATGTTGTCCTCAGCATAGCAATGATAGCTTTTACGACCTGTTCCACAGCAATATGTAGCAAATGAAACAGTTCTGTTGACAAAAAGGTCATGCCAAACTAATCACAAGCAATAAAATAGCACACTTCTCCACATATAATTGTCACCATTCCTTCAAGAAAAAAACAATTGGTTCTCAGACATTATATTGACTATCCAGTTGTAACTTATAAAAAATTCATAAAACATTTAGAAATTACTTATATAGATGATGAAACAGCTCAAGAAATTTGAATGATAGATGCGACCTTTTTCCTATAGAAGGCCACACCATGGATATTAAAAGGTATTTTTCTTTCACGAAAGGATGATTGGAACCCTTTGCCTGATATCTGCAGCATTAACACATAAGGTGAACAATCTCTTGAAGATATGTCAAGATATGGTTGAAACACTTTTCCTGAACTTTCATGAGACGAAAAGTAAGCTTGACCTGCCTCCGGTAAAGAATAGCAATGCTGCCATAAGACGGTTTAGCAGGCACATCATTCGATACAGTTTCAAGGATCTTGTCAATAACAAATGCGCACTGTGCATGCTCATTCTGGCACTCCTTTATGACTATCTGTGAAATTGGAGCAAAACTCACAAAAAGCTTAGATAACAATGTAAGAGAAGAATGGAATTTACAGAAAAAGAAGCATATTTATCAAGTTACCTTGGATCCTGAAGAATTATCAGTGAGAACATCTTTTAACCGGCATCTCTTAACATTATTTCGAATAACAGAAGAAGCTGCTTCAACTATGTACCGCGTTGACCTGTAATTTTTATTAAGTCTGACCTGAATCATACGCGTGAACAAAATTTAAGACAAAGTAAAATGACAACATAAACATTCTAGGAAATCACTGTCAAAGGTTGCATAGAAATTAATTATCTACCCTATAAATGAAAATTAAAACAGAAAGCATAAGCAGATCGCAGACCTCTTTGTAGTTTGGAAAATCACGACGAAATGAATCAAACCCAGATGTATCAGCTCCATTAAAACTGAAAATGGACTGCAAGAAATATGTGTATGTTAACATCAATGTTCAATCTAAGGTTCCCAAATTTACAGCACAAAAGTAGCAGATTATAAGATTAAATGGCAAGAAAAAAACCTGATCATCATCGCCAACAATGGTAACGTGATTGTGAGATGCAAGAACTCGCAAAAGGCTATACTGCATGGTACTTGTGTCTTGAAATTCATCTATCACAATGGCCCTCCACGAATCCTGGCACTCTTTATATACTGAATAACAAAGCGCGCATTTGTTAAATTGAAAATGAGAAGTTAACTAGTGGATTTGACTGATTTTAGTAATACTCACCTTCAGGAAAATCAGTCAGCAACTTTACAGAACAGCTGATTAAATCATGGTAATCTAGGGCATTACATGATCTTAATATGCTATTGTAGTTCTCAAGAATTGCTGCCTGCAGTACCATAATAGATGAATCAAAATATGTAGTGTAAACACAACAACATTAACCTGAATCAGAAATCCATTGGCTTACCCCGATATCATTGCCCATTTTATGGCATTCTGCAGGAGTCTTTCCAGAAGCTTTAGCCTGAAATGGAGAAAAGTTGTTACTTACAAATCAAGCTGGAGATAACATGTCATGGATGAGAACAGAGAAACTTCTAGTAATTGCAATGGAAGAACATAAAAACTATAAAGAAAACAAAAAAAAACATCTCCTATTTTTCTACACATGTCAGATTTAATAAATTTGATTGCCAGCAGTCAAAGTGAAAAGCTATGAACTGGTACTGAACAATCTAAATTTTTCCAGACGTATTTATTTCTAAACTACCACAAACAAAAAACAAGATCTCTTACCAATATCATTAAATTCAATCATATTCTTCTGGAAAATATCCATAATAACAGGCACCAACAACATATAGCAGTACATAATTTTTTTAATAGCTTGCTCACCCGAGTAACATACTTCTCCCACTTTTTGGACTCGTTTTTAAAACATTCAGGAGCTTTATTACGAGCAAGATCTGGAGCAGGTTTAGAGACATAGTCATTTTCAAGACCACGCTTTTCCTTCTCAAGCAAGCGCACAGCTTCTATAACTGCTCTTCTCTGTTGTCCATTCCCATATATCAAGAATTCTGATGTGCGCTCCAGCCTACAAGGCAAACATATCATCCAGAATGCATCAAGTCTGACAATCTTTAAGCCGGCCCAGTTTAGAAGAAACATGTGAAACTTCAGTGTTAAATATTTACTTATCGGCATGACAACGACAAAGTTGCAATGAAAAAGAATGAAATGTGCTGATTGTAATTTCTTTAGCTACTGCCTTTCCAGCCACCCATCCAATTCGATCCCTCATTTCAGAAGCTGCAGCTGTGGTGAATGTCATTGCCAAAATGTTTGACGGACTAACTCCCTGAAAAACATTTTCCACACGATACACAGCTTGAATTTATTTCCAGTTTATCAATAATAAGACATTTTCAACTAAAAAAAGCACCTTGTTTAAGTTCAATATGGTAATACCTCACTAAGAAGCATCAAAATGCGTCCAACCATTGTAGAAGTCTTAAAGAAGAAACAAAAAAAAAAGTTAGTTCAACAAAGGGGACGAAAATCAAATAGATTTGCAACATTGAGCATGTTTTGCATGTTCGATAAATGAATAAATGACCTTTCCACTTCCCGGACCAGCAACAATCATCAGTGGAATTGAAATATCAGTGCAAGCCGCTTCACGTTGCCGATCATTCAAACCCAACAAATACTTAGAATACTCTTCCGGCATATTTCGCAATAACATCATTTGCGAATTATCTTTCCCCTCTGCATTCCCGTTTACAGAATCTGATTTCAAACTAGAACAATCACCAATGTTTTCCTCACAAACATCAGTATTAACACAAAGAATACTACTCGCGCTTTTATCCTCTGATTTCACTGAGGAACATTGAGCGCATATAGCATCAATCTCCTCGTAAACAGACTCATCAAGTTCATCATCATCCAAAATACTTGGCGTCGAGAAATTAACAGATAAACCAGAACATGAAGGCTGTTTAACTGGAGTTATAAACGAATCACAAGAAGCAATAACACTATTACAAGACTCAATTCGTGACGAAATGGTTTCTAATTTCGACGAAATTCGATTGATTTTACCGTCACATGACTTGGTCCCACTTTCAAGACTTGCATTGTACCTATTCACTGGTATTTCTGAGAGTGGAACTCTTTTGATCAAATTCGGATCTCTATTTACAAAACCGAAACGTATTAGAATGAACTCGATTTGATCAAAAAGGTAAAAAATTAGGCTATAATAACTACTGAATTATTAATAAAAATATTCTGTTGAAATGCTTACTTAAAAGGAGTCACATAGAGAGATTCATGAGGTCGTTTTCGAGCAAGTAAAGCTTTCGCAGCTTTAAAATTCTGTGAAATACGAGCTCTTTGTTGCTCTGTAATAACTTTTTTGACCTCTTCAGGATTCTCCTTTGACATTTTCCCGAGACTGAGAAAGAACTGCGAAAGGAAGAAGAAAGAGTAGTTTTTCTTTGGTTTAGTTTTCCCTCCAAACGATAGTATTTAAATTAATGGGCCTTTCATGGACCTGATTAATTGGCCTCGTTTATTCAGGCCCAAAATTAAAGCCTGCTTACTTATTCCACAATTTCGAATCAAAATTAATTTACTTAATTAACATTTTTTCAATATAAATGCAATCTTATAATCTCATTTTTTTAGTTTAGCATTTTTAATCTAAACTTCAATGTTTTATTAAAAAATTTAATCATTAATATCTTTAATTATTTCAACTAACTTGCACAGATGCATAATTGAATTTTACTTATTAGGGATCACATTCCTATAAAAATCCCAGCATAATTCAATGGACAAACGAGGTTTAGAAGGTTCATAATCCAGTCTTTCGGAATTAATAAGGTGATGAATTAGAGGATTATCTCTGTGTTCCGGCAAATTACGTGTTCATGTTAAATACGTAAATGTATATTTACTACCAAATTTGGAGATATACATTCACTGTAAGAATGGTCATAAATCATACTCAATTTAAAAAAAAATAGAAAAGGACTCGAATTAAGCCAAGAAACACGAGCAAAGTCTCAAAGAGCCAGGCAAATGAGGTAAAAATTTGTATGCCTCCTCTAGATCGAATGCCTCAACTTTAGTGTACTGATTAATCTCCTTTACTGTTGAAAGGTAAATGATACCCAATTTGTTAAATTTGCGCTGATTAATGAAAGATTTGAGATGTTCACCTTCTTTGATGACATGTTTCGACCTGAACTCCATACGAGTTGCAACTTATAGGAGCAATTATTTCACTTTAAAACTTTCTTTAAGAGAAGGTTGTAACGGGAAATACAATTACAATTAGTCAATCTCTGGCTAAATTCATACAAAATCCGATGGCGCTCTTATCAAATCTGATGATCGCTGATTCTAATATGGCGCTAATATAAGGAGGATTAGCCCATGTAAGCGATTTAAAATAAATATTGAAAGAATGATTCTGTGGAGTTGTTGGAACCACCAAGCGTAATTAGAGTCCTGGAATGGACTCAAGATTGTATTTCTGAGAAAGGGAGGTCCTTGCCTCTCTACTCTCCAGCAATTTTGGCTTTTTCATGGCATCAAGAGTCTGCAAATATGTATACGAAGGAATACGGCTAGCGGGAGTGCTTGGATTACTTATTCTGCTTGCGAGGAAGCGACGGATCAGGCCTCTCAGTAATGGCGACATCGTGTCTGGCTCATTTTCTAAGTAATACATGATTCCTCCCATGCATGCACAAAATAATGCTACCTGCAACATCGTCTAATCAGTATCACAAAGCCTAAAATTACTATGTCAAACAAAGAGCAGCCATTATTAAGTCAGTTAACCCTGCATCATGCTCGGAACGCATTTCAACAACAAACAGTTTGAACATGTAAATGGTCATAGGGTCTGTGCAAGTATGTGGATGACTAGTTCAAACTCATCTGCCTAGCGGTGAAGCCAACTAAAACTGCAGTCAAATTTTGTGTAGAATTCAGTTAAGTGAAGATGCAAGAGTGAGATAGAGTAGAATTTTGCAGTCGAGAGAAATACAATACCTCGGCATTTTTAACATGTGGAAGCAGGTGGCGGTTAACTAAAATGTACCATAAGGAATCCGCCGCTCGGGGAAGAACATACAGGGCAAGTTCGGCACGTCTCGATTTTTTCTCCAGCAGCACAGAAAGGGCAGCTACTCCACCAGCTATCCAATATACAAGTTTGTGGTCTCTTCTTGCAACTTTTCTGTGCATGCATATCACCCCCTAGCATCATAAATGAACGGTTAGAAACTTATTCGCCAGTTTAGCGAAAAGAATAAGACAGAGTATTGATTGAATACCCACCTGAAAAATGCCTACAAAGGCAGACAGAAATGTTGTTGAGCGAACAGCATCTCTCACAGCAAGCCAACATGTACGAGCAGGTGCATCCATAAACTTTAAAGGCAGTAAAAACAAAAGAAATTAGTAATGGATTGGGAAAGAGATCCATCTGAACAGTGTAGACACAACACTAGATTGTTCAAACTTCAAAGAGAGGAAAGTGTCAGATTCTAATCAAGGATTTACCTTCTGTAGGTGCAGAACAACATATGGCACAAACGTTAATGAGAAGTACAGCGGGAAAGTTTTTCTAAATGTAGCTGATGCTGCATTCGCATTCTGAGACAAACACGAATTTGTATCTGGATGAATAATTGAACAGGGAAGAATTGAGGGGAATTCTTCCACTTTCACTGCATTCAATTTTCCTCTGCTAGATAAGTAAGCTGTCAGTGAGGCTACATCTATCGGCCCCCCTCTGCAACTCTCCCTAACAGCTTTGTATACAGGCTGTGCAACTGGACCAGTCTTCTGAATGAAATCCTGATATGCTTTTGGCAAGCTTTCTGGACGCATAACAAAGGCATACATGACCTGGGAAAAGATGAGAAAAAAGAAGATAAGAGAATTTAGTACAGCAATGACGCAAGTTCTAAGCAATGTTGAAATCAAAAACAGAAGAAAAATCAAGGCCTTGAATTATCACGACTCTCAAGAAATGCGGGATTAGATGTCTATCTCGTGACTCAATCAAGACTCAGCATGCAAGAGTTATTCTAATGTTTCTCGTTCCTTCAGCTGTGATTTTCATACTTCCTCACTTATTTCTCATTAAGAAATTGCAACATCCAATCAATAATTCCCAGCATGCTAGTAGTTGTAATTTTGCTTCATCAACTCATTATGATTTAAGAACCAATATCAGTTTTTCTTTCTCCTCATGCAAAACTGGAGGTATCACATTGTGAACTACTTGCTTCAGCCATAGCAAGCGTAAAAAAAAAATATCCTCAATGATGTAGCCAAAATGAGATTTGAGTAGCAAATAACAGAGAACAAAATTTAGCAGTACAATTAAGTAAAGTTCGACACATAGAAAAATTTGATCTACCTGGGCACATGTAAATGCAAAGAGCAAAGAATCTCCATGCCTCCAATGGCTTCCCCAAAGGTGAAACTTGTTTTTCGACTTCGCAGAATTATACGCACACTGATAAATAATTAAGAAAAAGTATCCAAGTCAACAATGAAGCAAACACTAAATATCACATCTTTACTACTTCCAACAGCAACAAAATATACTCGAAACACCACCTGAGCAACTCTAGCTAATAAATAAAGAGCAAGTGTCCTCCTCCTACTAGAATCATCCAATGCTAAAACCGATAACCCTGCAACTGAACCTGCTAAAACTCTGCCCCATCATCCCCTCAAACAATGTCATGAACAAAATTCAAAAGATAAAAACAATTGAAAATTCCAAACAGAAGAAAATCAAACAACTTACGCATTGGATGGCGTTTCCTTCTTCCTCAGCTTCCTCAATAAACATCTAAGTGCATGATAAGACCCCGTAAATCCCCCAAACAGTAACCCAATTCGACATGCCTCTTCTCTCACTATCAGATCCTTCTCTGACACCAGTTGCTATCAAAAACAAGAAGCGAAAGTCATTCGGTGGTTAACATTGTAATTTAATAATTTCAATCATTTTAGGTATAATCACAAGTAATTACAAACCACCACTCATTTCATTTCGAAGCGAAGAATTCGACAAAGATACTAATGCTCCTGTTCATATTAAAATACAAATTCTCATAAATTTTATTTCATTTACAAATAAATCCAAAACAAAATCCATTTCATAAATTAATCTCATTACTAAATGAAATAAATCGAATTTTACAAAGCTTGAGTCCAATAAACAAATCACTTCACTTTCAAACACAAATTCTCACACAATCCATTTCATTTCAATCACAAATAAAACAAATTCTGGTAAAAACACATGAAAAACTCAACCACAAAATTACGAAAAAGCCACTACTACCTTGAGATCAAGAATAGAAGCATAACTCTGCCCTTTCGCAAGCTTAAAAGCTCTCAGCAAAATCCCGATACCAACTCTAACCCCATACGACAGCAAGAAGCTCTGACAAAGATTTCCAATCGCGTGCGCAACACACGACTCGTCAGGCGCGTGATCACAAGGAGGAGAGGGCCCACCGCGCCTTTGTCGCCTCTGTAACTCCTCGATTGCCTCGCGGAGCCGCTCCTCGGCTTCGCGGAGGCGGCGCTCGGGGTCGGCGCTATCCTGGCGGTGGACAAGTGGCGGAGAGAGAGGTTTGGGCATTGTTGTACGGAGTGGATTAGGCTCTGTTTGGCATTGGAGTGTGGAGAGAGACGATGCTGTGAGAAAAGGTAGAATGGGGGTTAATGCGAAGTGGTAGGGGTAGGAATGTAATCTAATTCAAGTGGAGCTTTTAAGTTTGTTGTTTGGGATTGGAATGAAGTGGAGGCGCTGCGTTTTACTAACTGCTATAAAGATTTTTTTGTTTTTTTATGAGGATGCGACTATAAGCCGAAAGTATTTATATATAGTAGAGGTGAGTTTCTCCATTACTATCAAATTCCAAGAGTTGCACTAGCTCCACCGGAGCATTGTCGAGGTATTGGACTCCCTGTGACAAAGAAAAAGCCTTCTTAGCTAGAGCATCAGCAACATCATTGATTTCCCTCCATACTTTAACTACCACAACCTCCCATGAACGGTTTAACAGGACTTGGATTAATCTAATGAGGGGCTCTTGCGTGTTATACTGGTGATTAACCCTGTTGATGTATTCCACTACCCTAAAGTTATCACACTCCACCATAATCCTGTTCCAACCTTTCCTCCACGTCAAATCAAGTCATTTAAGTATCCCCCAGAGTTCCGTGTTCTCGACGTTGCTGGAACCACAATTCATCATAAAACCTCCTACCCAATTCCCATGTTCATCTCTAAGCACCCCACCTGCCGTAGCTATTAAGCCTAAAAAAAAATTTAGAAGTGAGACTCTCTAAAAAAAATTTATTAATTTTTATATATAAAATAGGGATTTTTACATAAATATTAAGCCTAAAAATTGGAATTCATTATTAACACATTTAGAAGTTATAGTGGAAGTTAATAAGTGTTTTTTTGAAAAAAATAGAATGCTTAGTTATTAAAAAGTGGTATGATTGAAAATAAATATTAAATATATATACCATGACTAAAAAGTAAGTATTAATGAATTATCCCTCTAAAATACTTAAAATAGTATTTGGCTCACCCTTATAAATCGATTTATGTGGGACCTACATGGAATGTAAGCCCCATTGTGATTGTCCTAAATTCGTTTTGTTATATATATATATATATATAATATGAAAAAAAATCTTTAAATCTTTTAAATTTTTATTATAAAAAAATATAATTTTATTATTTATATTTATTTTTAAATTATAATTTATAAATTATAATAATTATAAAAGAAGATAATGAGAAAATACTTTATATTTTTTTAAATAAAATAATAATAAAATATTAATTTTATAACTCAATAAATTACGAAATAATATATATATATATATATATATATATATATATATAAGGAGACAAATAAATCATAATCTAACCTTAATACACCTAATTACCATTCTTTATCTTTTTCTATTACTTGTTGAGTGAAAATATAATTTATTTTCATTTAATAAATAATTAATTAATTGACTAGGATAAACTTAAATACATTTTATTATTGTGTTAAGACTCATTTATTTTAATATATAACTACCTTATAATTTTTATACATATTTCGTAAGAAAAGAACTTGGGATTAAATAATTACACGTTAATTAAGCGTGTCTGATTGAGACTAAATTTAATAGGAGGGCTACAGTTCGATCTCTCACAACGCCGCTTGGCCTCCCCGAGTCGAATTAGTCTCGGTCCAGTGAATAGGAATACGGAGGGCTCACACCAAAACAATCACACGTTACGTTTCGAAGAGTTAGCAAAATATTTTGCTTATGGCAAACGGAAACACATATGGATGTAGACAAGAAACTGTGAGTAAAATATAATTGTCGAACACAACTCTTAAATCCCAACCAACCATATTCTGCAATCACAATTATTTTCTAGCTTTGTCTGAACGTAATGAGCTCGATGCATTCTGCTCCTGCCACGATGCTTGCCATTGCTTGTCGTAAAAGGTTGCTTCATCGATCAACTTTCTCAGGTTTCCGAAATCTTCAGTCCGCTTGAAGAGAATTATGCTGATAACTGCCACGAAGAGTCCTGTTTTGCACACAAAGTTTCCTGTTTGTCCTACCATGTCAAGCCCTGTTAATGCATCTACGATGTATGCTGTGAAAAATCCTACCATTGCAGCTCTACCTGCAAAAATAATAAAGCTGTTTATGGATTGACAAGTATTGGAAACAAGAGGATTGCTGCAGAAAGAAGGTTATTTGGGGTAGGAACCATTGAGTAGTTCTGCTTCTGGAAGGTAAGACCTTTTGAGCCATGCCCACCATGGGATAATTGAGCTCTGAAACAAAACTGGTTCTTCATTTGTAGATGCTTCTGGGTATAGTTCAAGAAACTTCCTTCTCTTTGCTTCTGTAAAAACAGCACATGTTAGCATGAACAGTAGTGATAGGAACCTCAGCAACACTAGATTCGTTTCATATTTAGAAGAGAAAAAAGTACTAACCTGCTGTAATAAGACCATCCCAATCCATCTTACCATCATGAACAAACTTGTTTAGATCCCAGTTTCCTTTCCTCCATCGCTCGTCGATGAATCTTGGAGCAGATGATTCTGTCTCCAGACCATTTTCTGGTTCTTGGTCTAGTTTGGTCGTTCCCTTAACATGGGAATTAGACTTCTGTTCAACAATGCCGAGATTTTTTTGGCCTTCAACATCGAGAGTCGCCACATGAGTCACTTGCATAGGCCTCAGAGACCTCGCAGGCTTGGTTATATGTTTTGAGCTGCAACATGTTCTTTGTAATGAAGCAGAAATGGAGATAGCAGCCATAGAATCCAAAGAAACTTCTTCCTTCAGTTGTTTTTCTTCTGTGGTTCTTTCTTAATTGGGTAATGGTGGTGAGATAGAGTGGCATACATGATACATGATGGCCCATGCTTCCATTAAAAAAAATTATCTTTGCTCACACTCTGTCAGAAAAAATTATGGGCAGGCATGGATTCTTGTGAATTTCGATAGGCTCTACCAGAGGAATCTGTAATTTGTTAATTCATGTGAGACTATTAGTGTTTGAAATGACATTTCAAACAAATTTCCTGACGATTATGAAGATAAAAACAATGCCTTTGAAATGCATTATGGATAATCCAAGTTACAGTAACAACTAAATTTTATTGATTCTGCTGATATAAATATCCAATTGGAAAAAAACAATTATCCTCCCTCTGAATACATTCAACTTTGGTCCCATGCCCAATTTAATTAGAAAAGATGAACTTTTATGGTAGGCAAGAATGGTTTCTCAGGCTACAAGAATGGTTTCATGCCTCAATTTAATTAGGAAAGAAGAGCAGAAGACTGCAAATGAAGCTTTCATTAAGCTTCCCATCCCCTGAGAATGGTGGCACGAGCAACTCTGTTAACCCCAAGAGTGAATGCACCCATTCGAAGACTGCAATCGTGAGTTTTGCACATGTCCTTGATGTTGGTGAAGGCTCGAATCATGTATCGGCGGAGCTCCCGGTTTATCTGATCTTCTTCCCACATAAAACCCTGAATGTTCTGCAAAATTGAATCACAGTTTCAAATAAACTTCTCATGCATCTAGAAAGCCTCAGGATTAAAGTTTAGATGCTTCACAGAGGAGTTAGAGAGCTATCAGGAGTTGCATATATAAGACATTACTGTTGTTTTCTATGTTTTACCTGGACCCATTCGAAATAGCTGACAGTCACACCTCCTGCATTGGCATATATGTCTGGAAGTATTATGACATCTTTCTTGGATAGAATCTGCAAGAAAATTGTTTCCAACATTAGAACCATGTGAACAGCTCTGTTTTTTTTTCTCTGGACATTACACGATAGCACGGTTTGTGAATACACGTTTATGACATGGCACGAACAACACGAATTGAATTTTTGAAATGTTTATGCCACAAATAATGACATTTGAAAGAAAATAGCATGATATGATGATGACACGTCTAACATGAATTGACAGCTCTTACAGCTGAAGTAATACCTCATCTGCTTCTGGATCAGTAGGATGATTTGCAGCCTCTATGATAAATTTGGCTTTCACATCAGCAGCATTCTCCCTTCATAGAAAAAGCAGAGAAAGTTAGAACAAAGTAGCTTCTGATTAAAACCGAAGCGTCTTACGAGGAGACTAATCGCAACTGCAGCAAATGTTCAGAAAAACTACAATAGAACAGAACAATTTACAAGAGCTTTAGATGAGAGAAACATAGCAACAGGATTCACCTATTCAGAACTCCTCCTAAAGCACATGGGATGAGGACGTCACATTCATGAACAAGCAGCTCATCAGATTCCATTGAGTCTGCTCCAGGGAAATCTTTCAAAGAACCCTTTGATTCTTTATAGTTCAGCAATGCTGGAATGTCAATCCCGTTTTTGTTTTCAACTGCTCCAGTGATGTCACTAACTGCAATGACCTTCCCACCTCTCTCATGTATAAGCCTTGCTGCCCAAGACCCCACATTTCCAAAGCCCTGAAAAGAAGCCATTAACACAAATAATGATGGTCACTGGATGAACAATTCACCAGCTGATAAGGATAAATTTTCTTTAGCTAATGGTTACCTGAATAGCAAATGTCAGGCCCTCAATGGACTTCCCATGATCAGCAAGTAAAGCTTCCGTGGCATAAACAACACCACGGCCAGTAGCAGCTTCTCTACCCAGTGATCCACCAAGATCCTAGAGCCACAAAAATGAACTTAAAAGAGGAACAAGAGACGTAACACTCCAATCAGGTTCAGCTCTCATACATATCTGCAAATACAGAAACAGAGTTGCACATGCCATTCTTTAGTGCTTGGTACTACTTACAAGGGGTTTTCCTGTGACAACAGCTGGTGAATGACCATGGAACTTTGAGTATTCGTCCAATATCCATGCCATTGTCTGCATATACATTTCAACACCATAACTTATTATCTTTTTCACAGAAATGAAATCACAGTTCACCGAGCTAAGGTGTCAGAGACAGAGTAAATCCATGAAAATGATAATAACCTGAGCATTTGTGCCCATATCCGGAGCTGGAACATCCGTATGAATACCAATGAGATCATGAATCTTTTGAGTGAAAACACGGGTAAGACGCTCTAATTCGCTTCTACTTAAATCTCTTGGAGTGCACCCAATGCCACCCTTAGCACCACCATATGGAATGTCAGCAACAGCAGTCTTCCAGGTCATTAGTTGAGCCAATGCATTTACCTCATCCGGGTCAACCTTTTTCCAGACATGAAATACGAAACATTAGCCTCAAAAACCTTTCAACTTCAGTTTATTCAGAGGGGATTCCTCAGAACATTAACTGGAAAAAAGAGGATCCAAAGTCATGCAAAATAAGTTTGCTTCAGAAGGAAGAAAAGATTAAGTTTGTAACCATAAAAACATGCATTAGTAACTTCAACTCATGTATGAAATGAGTCAAAGGGATAATCATTATCTACTCAAGCACATTTAAAAAGGTTTTTAGTGATTGTTCAAAACAAGAAGGTAGTTATCGGTGACAGAACCAGAATTTTTTTTACAGAAAACAAAAATTAACGTACAAAAGATAATAAAAAAAGGAAATAAGACCGTGTTACAAAAAACTACGCGGTAAAAAGAACGGAACTATATGAATATGTCGCTCCTTTGCCGCGTTTGTTTTTGTATCTGGTAGGCAGTGGATATACACGTGAGACTGTAAAGAGGACCTTTTAAAGTAATGATTTTCTTACAGAACTCTGCATCAATAATAAAGCCAAGTAGATTTTGTCCTATTCAATAGCCTAAGCTCAAAAGCCAAAAATTACAACAAAAAACAAAAGGAAAACAGCAGAAACATGTTTTCGTCCCAAATCTACTCAGAAATGAATGAATAAAAGCACTATTAGCAGTAATTATAACATAAAAGAAAAACTTGTTCTGGTGCAGAGTCATTCAGTATCACAAGTAACTTCTTTCATAATCTACCCATAATTTTATCAGATCCGATTAAAATCTTAAAAAAAAGATTACTATAACAGAACAAAAAAGGCGAAAACATCTGACCAATAAAAAAAAGATTCAAACTGAACAGCTAAAAAATCCATTCCAACAATCAAGGAAAAAAATTTTGCAGCAAAAAGCGTACCTCAGGATGGTATCTGATCCCACCTTTCATGGGCCCACGAGCATTATCATGTTGCACTCTAAATCCCACGTAAGACACAAGAGTTCCATCATCTTTAGGAATGGTGCACTCAACCTGATGATAACCGAATCACAAAAAGAAAACAGAGTCTTTTCAGCTCAACCCTTTATTCAAAACCACAGAAAGATTCAAACTTTACCTTGATCTCTCTAAAAGGGATCAAAAGACTCTTCTCAATTCTTGAGTCTAAGCCAAGAATCCTAGCTGCGTGGCGAAAATTACGGTTTGTAGCAGCTAAAGCATTCATTGTGTAGATAGAGCTGTAGTGAAGAACAAAGAATCAAGAAATGGAAGAGTTTTATTGGAGTGTAGAATTGAGCAAAGAATAGAAGGTGTGAGAGGGTTAGTGGTGAGTGGCGAATATATAGAGAGAGGAGAAGGATCAATGAATCATTTGCCTAATCAGACATGAAAGGTTTGGCTGGATATAATTTCGTCGTGGAGACATGTTCAGACACAGAGAGAGAGAGAGAGAAATTAATTAGATGTAGGTTTTTTTTATGACCTAACAATTTATTAATCATAGGAAGAAATTACTTTGGGGGAGTTGAGCATGCAAATGAGAATCTCAAGATTTTATTTGTGTTTATTGAAGCGTGTTTAAATTTTGTTCTTGCTTATTGGTAAGAGTAAAATTTTCAGTGTCTACTTGGTAGT
>CANYCX012327211.1:0-11235 GCA_948193385.1 Breynia disticha f. nivosa | reverse complement strand
TTTGAATAACGTTCATTACCGATTTCCTTAATGAACGTTACGAAGGCTAATGAACGTTACAACTTTTGTTAATGAACGTTATACTGGAATTTCCATCAGAATTCAGTCTGCAAATTATCTGAAAATCAATCCATATTGTTTTAACAAGTTACACCATTATCAAAACAAGATCGGGACTTAATGTTGATCACCCTTGATCCAACAAACTTAATATAGACTTTATATAAACTTTATATAAATTTGTATAAATTTAAATTTGCTTTGTATAAATTCATATGTACTTTTTTATAGATTTAAACTTGATATATGATAAGCTGTTATAATTTTTAAATATTATTAAGATTAACTTTTATATGATTTTTTATCATTTTAAACAGATAGTAACTTTACATAAATTATATATTAACTTTATATACTTTAGAACTGATGTATTTTTGTAATTTAATAAATAAAAATATAAAAATTTTTAAAATGTGACTAATTAGCAAATAAATAATAAAACTAATATATATATATATATATATAATTGACCTTTTTTTCTTGCACTCATGAGGATATATTGTGAAAATTGTCAATTTTTAAATTGAATTGTAATAGTTGTCATCTTAACATTTTATAATGTAGAAATAATTTTGAAGCTAATTTAAACATAAATCTAAAAAAAAATACAAAATTGTTTCTTTTTATAACAGACTATCCGCAATCAATAATAAAGCACTTAAAAAGCAATTCAAACAACACAATAATTCACAAACGTTTACATTTTGTAAGTTTGTACTTATTAGAATAAATAATACTGTGAACTTCTATGAATTTTTTGTTTAAATATATTTAAATAAGATTATTTATGTAGTCATTTTTCGCATTGAATAATTATTTACTGTTTGTGAACTTGTGTGAATTTTTTACAGTTAAACGAATGAAAAAAAATTGAATTCCGCTAGGCATTTTCTCATAAGACTAAATTCAACACTTCATTAATTTCTCTTAAGAAAAACTTTGCGATAAATTTCGTTAGAAATTTTTCGACCAAATTTGTCACAAATTTTTCTTATATATAATACTACACTCTTTACAATTAACTTAAGATAAGATTTTTTTTTCTCTTCTCATTGTTTAATTATGCTTATATTTTAATTTATCTATTTTAATGTATTTAGTTGATATATACAGCACTGTACTCCTTTTTAATTTGTGTATATTTTAAATAATTTCATTCTTAATACATATACTATCACACCTATTCGTCAATATTTGGTCGTCGAAATTTCACCATTTTTCGTATTTAGAAGTAAGCATTATTCTAATTTTCGTATGCAATGTGTCCTTTAATACTTCCGTAGAAAAAAATGCATGTATATAAACCTCAAAGAGTTAGTTAATGGTAATGACAAGATATTGTGTCTTGACAATCGTAGATTTCGCTCGAATACTATCATCTCACCTTAAATTTTTTGTAATAAAAAAACCTAATGCATGTATATCATCAATCTGAACTAACTATAAATTATATTCGTAATTAATGCCTAAAATAATCTATAAAGTTTGACTGAACCAACAAAATACAACATTAACTTCCATGGAATACGTTTATATAATATAATCCATTAATTCATTGTCGTTTATGGCTGATCAATGCCTAAATCTAGGATTGTTGATTCACGTTAGTAGATCATGTCGTGCTATTTTATATAGCATTATTTATAACACAAATATTATAAAATTTGAATTCGTGTTCCGTCATAAACGTGTAATCACAAATCATTTTGTTGTGTTAAAAACTGACTATTCTAATTAAACCGAAGTAAAAGATAAATTCATGTAATGAAAACACTAAATTTAATTGTTTTTTGACACGTTAATTCAAACTACGGTTTTTATTAATTTTATTAAATTAAAATTTTACGAGTTCGAACTTCACTCCATTGTTACATTACATTTAAACAAATTCAAAATTTAATTTGGTATAAGCTATTTAAAAGAGATTATATGAATTATCAAAAAAAAAAGACTCAAGATATTATTTTAAAGTCTTCCCAATGTGGTCATCAAAATCAACTAGAAATTGAAATATAACGTACTTTTACTTTGATTTTTCAGTTAAACAGATCAATCTTTCATTGTCAGAAGTACTGTTCTAACCAAACCAATATTGAAGAAAATGTATGTGTGTTGTTTCAAGCAAAATTTTCCTTCGTGAACGATTGTTTTTCTTTAATGTTTGTTACGAAATAAAATTATTTGAATTAAAATGTATATTTGCAAAGATTTATTTATTAATATGACACTCCGTTCGTCTTACTTTATGTTACACGAAAGAAAAAAAAAATTTATGTTCTTCGGTCAATTGAGCTGTATCCACCTACAAAATACACTTGTGGGATAACTTTTGGGATAGTTGAGACGAAATGGATGGGAAATCTATTACAACATTTTTAATCTTTTCAGTTTGTTTGTTAAAATATTTACCTGATAGAATTTTTTGCTTTTGCGAGATATGACTACATTGACACTAAGTCAAGTTAAGATCCGACCATGGCAACTATATTATATGAATCTATTGTTTTTCTTATTCTTTCTATTGCAGCAAGATTGACAAACACTTGAAAAATATTTCTGATTTGCATTTCAATTTTATCTTAAACTTTCCTTAATCTAAAATTATCCATCCCATTCTTACAAACATCATTCAATTAAATACTACCTTATTATATTATTCAAAATTGGCCAAAAAAAATATAAAAAGACTCTCATAAACCATTGTTTATGTATTTGCAACATGTCACCAACAAAAACTCTAAAATAACCACACTTTTGACATTTACAACATATGTCTTATAAGACATGGACTGATCATCATTTCGTGTGACTCAAAAGAATCGAGAATTAACATTATACAGACAAATACATGATTGTGTAGATTCCATTAATTTCCTATTTCGCTCCACGGTTGTATCCGTCTATTATACGTCCATGTAATAGATTGTGTCTTCCAACGGAACATCGACAATCATCCGAAACATCCTGAAACGCCTCTGAAACATTATTTCCTATAACACACCGAATTCTACTTTCATTTTAGACTTTTTAGTTAAACAGATTAATCAATCATCGTCAAATGTACTGTTCTAACTAAACGAATTTTGGAGAAAGTCTTCGTCTTTTTTCAAGCAAAATTTCCTTGGTGGAAGATTGTTTTTCTTTGAAGTTTGTTTGGAAAAAATATTTAAATTAGAATGCATGTTTGCAAAGATTTACTTATTAATATAAGACTTTTTTCGTTTTACTTTATGTGACGCAAAATTGTCATTTTAGTGTCATAAAATAAATGAAATTATCTATTTTTTTTACATTGCTTTACTTGTTATTCGTCTTAAAATATATATCGTTTAAGTTTTTACACACAGATTAAGAATACTTTTAATATATTTTAAGTTAATAGTCAATTGACTAATACACCTTTTTATTTAAGTACATTAAAAGAATCACTAAATTAAATTTGTATTAAAAATTTAAAACTAATAAAGGAAATATTTGAATAAATTATTAAATGTACGTCAAATAATATGAAAAAATAACTTTTTTAAAACGACATCTATTTTAAGATGGATAGAGTATTTATTATGATTATTTTAGCTAATTGGAAAATAATATTTAATTAAAAATATGAAACATAATTATAATCAATATAAATAAAAAAATTATTTTAAAAAAATTACATAAAATGGGACGGAAAGGAGTATATAACAACCCAATTTACGAATTACAAAATTATTTTTGTAATGAAGAGTAATTAATTTATATGAACCTTGATATTGTTACATGACTTAAATCCGAGTTATTTTTTTTATATAATTTTTCTCAAGTAGCAACATAAATTATAGATATATAGACCTTTTTTTTCTATGTTCTATATTTTCAAACAAATATTCAATTTTGTTGAATGTTGCATATCTACCAAATAAAAAGCAGTTAAGAAAAATCAAACACTTCAATTTCCACTAGAGATGACAAGAAGGATAGGGTTCATTTTCCACCTTAATATTTGAGTCGAAGTTATATTTCAGTTCAGATTAATTTCTAGATTAATTTTGTGTTTAACGTATAAATCGTTGTTTAAATTTGGGCATTCGTCAAATGACTAATTGACGATAATATGTGTCTACAGTCTACTAGTGTAATATTATTATAATTTAATTTGAATAATGTTGTTTACATTATTTCCAACTTCTTTTATTGTTTTATTATCTCTCTTTATTTTTTTCTTTTCAATCTAATGTTATTTAATCTCAAATTTATACTTAATAATGCATGTCAACAAACTGTTAATTCACGTACGATTCCGCTAATGATTATGCGAACAAAGATCTAATATTATACAACAATTTATATGTTAAATCCAAATTTAATCTGAAAAAATAATTTAAATTAAAATACAACTTCAGCCATTAAATTAAAAAATAAACCTTACTTCATTTTAAAGAAAAAGAGATCACAGAATTTAAATTCAAGTTAAAGAATATATCAGAGTACAAATATATGTATAACATTATACCTATAAACCAACTTTATAATTAAACAATCCTATAAAAACTACTAAATCAAACGACTTGTAGTTCAATTGTACTCGAATCTTCTCTTGAGACTATAGGATAGAGTTCGATTCGTTATAAAGTATCCAAAAACATATAAATACCGACAATTTCTGATATGATAATATGATTATATATCTACATATGTGAGGAACTATCATGATCAAAAGCAAACTCTACGACTGATCTAAGCTCATCCCAATCTCCATAACTCAGAAAATCATTTCCACGAGGGCTGAGAAGATTATTATTGTTCAAAGATGATACCATTGATGAAGGTGGTTGTTGTTGTTGATGATGATGAGAAGTCATGGAGTTCCATTGTTGAAGGTTCAAGAGCTTCGGCCTTTCGAAATCAAGATGAGTGACAACAGGTTTCTGGTCACAGCTGAATTGAAAAGTTGGTGTGGTAAAACTCAGATAATTTTCTCTGATATCAGAATTTTCTACTGTACTGCATGTTGTAGTCACAGAGCTTTTTTCTGTCTGATTTGGTTGTCGTTTGTTGGATAGTTCTCTCCAGTCTGGTGCGTATTTTCTGTGCGATACATTTCGTTTGAAAATTCTACATAGTGTCCATACTTCCTGCATAGCAAAATAGAAAATTTTCAAAACATACACAGGAAAAAACATGGTAGGAAAGTGCTAAAAAAATAGACAATAAAAGAGATGGAACTACTAGGCTAGATACGGCAAGGGAGTCGACCGCCTCATTTGTTTCTGTGTTTGAATGAAAGTAATATATAACCAAAGATTTATTTTGGGTTTACATATTAGCTACCTTCAGTACAATATTAAAGTTTTGATCAGATTCTTAAAGTTTAGGAAAGGGATCGAGCTAACTCACGAAGACAAAGAGTTTCCAAAAACGCGAAGAACGAGCAGGTTTGAGCATGTCTCCTCTAACGCCGCTACGGACGCAGGGATTGAACTCGCAATCTCAATGTGCCGTTTAACCCCTTGACCGCTAAACCACGGACGAAGGGTATATAAAGGTCACATATGATCATGAGAATCACGTCTCAAAAGCGACTTTGAGGGAAAAGAGCCCAATTACATATAAACTACACTCGTACTGCTTATTTGTCCGATATCGAATCATATCAAGTTTTGAAGAAAAAGAGAGAAAGAAAGGGAAACTTACTGCTTCTTGAGTGGAGGGTTTGGAGACATTGGAGGTCGTAGATTCATTGGCAGGAAGACGAAACTCATGCATCATCCAGTCAGTTTTGGTGCCTTTACCAGCACATCCACGATAATACACCAATGTCTTCTTAAGACCAATACAAACTCGACATTCTCCATTGTAAACTGGCTTGTCGATGCCAGTTGCTTTCCAGAAACCAGATCCTGTCACTCTATTTGGTCTTATACTGTTCCTGTATTTCCTTCCTCTTCTGCAGAAGAAATAGCCTTCCTTTTCTCCTACTCCACTTGGTTCTACACCATCATTAATCAAATTAATGCATCAGTGAAGGTTTGAAGAAATTTAACCTAACCAGATCAATCCAATATCGTTAAATTATAATCATATTGATATATCGGTGTCAATTCTTGTTAGACTTGTTAGCTTCGGCCTGAGATGGTTAGTCCACCCGCGCTGCCGCAAACTCATGAGCACAAGTCCGTAACATAAATGTGGTAGAACAAGCTACACACAACATGGAAATCAGAAATTGCTCTAGGCATATATGTGTATATGCATGCTCTCCTAAAGTTGGATTTTGACTTAGAATTGAGGTTCTTGGATTGTGATGAATATACTTTGGGCTCGGACGGTTTAATTATTACTAGTTACTTTGGTTCAATTGTTTTCCGCTAAATTTTATAGTACCTACGATTCTAATTTACAATAAATTAAAGTCACAAAAATCTATGCTTAAGAGCATATATACAAGAAAAGACGATGAAGGTTATCATCTAATTTGTTCATAACTACATATAGTAGATTTTTTGGAATGAACATGAAAACCCTAGTTTTGAACAAAACAAAGAAAGTAAAGTTGAAGTACACGTACTTGGAAGATCCCATGGATCATATTTGTAAATATCAACTTGCTTGATAAGTTCAATCTTAATCGGCTTCTTCTCAACTTTCCGACGAAGATAAAAACTCACAAGCTCTTCATCGGTCGGATGAAACCGGAATCCGGGAAGTGCACCTTCTTCATCATCATTCTCAACTTTAGTAGAACTACACGTGCCTCGATCAACGTTATCATTCATCATGTTCATCTTTGCCATAAACTTGATAATTTCTCGACCTTTTCTACTGTGCTTATGGTGGCTTGTCTGAAGAAGAATATATATATGTATATGAAGGTGTGCTTAAGACATGAATTAAAAGTAGAACAAAAAACACAGCTTTGAACATGAAATGAAGAAATCTAACAAGTCATGTGGGTGGATTTTGAGAGTCAAGTCTTGAGATTTGACTATGTTGTAATAAAAAGATGGGTCCAATTAATCTGATTGAGAGAAAAAGTCGTAATGCGTTGCCAACTGAGACCTTATAAAAGAAAATATTTATTAAAGGATTATGACTTAGAGAAAGTAGAGATTTAAGTTGGGAGATTAGTCTTGATTATGACATCAGGTTAACGTAACAATCAAGTTTTATTTGAATCTTCTTTTTGGCTATTTGGAACACAAATGCCCTACAAGGTTAACATATGGGAGACAAAATAGAACCATTTTTACGTTTTTCTTTCTAGAAAAACTCAGACTACTTGTTTAGAGTTGTTGATTCGTGTTAAACGTATTAAAATCATGTCGTTTTATCTTTCGAATGTTATTATTTGGGGTATAAACATTATAAAATTGAATCCGTGTTGTTCGTGTTGTGTTATAAATATGTACTCACGAATCCTATAAAAAATTGACAGGTTTATACTCTTCATGACTTTAAAGTAGTGCAATGGAGTAATTCATCGGGTTATAAAATTAATTAAAACCCGTCTTCGTTTTGCTCTGTTCTATATATTAGAGATACGATTTTTTTTTCTATTCATAATATATATATATATATATATTCTAAAATATAACAACTATGTTACATTATATATTATAAATTTTTTCATAACGGGACGGCTTTGAGGTAAAAAATAAGGCTAGTGTACTAAATACCAATCTTACCTCATCGTTGTCACTTTTAATTTTAAGTTACCCCATATCTCGTTCCGCTTTCAATCAAACGTTGAAAAATCTACCCAGTTCAAATTGGATTGAATCAGATTCCACGATTATGAGTTTTTTTTATCTGATCCATTCGAATTCAGTTGTATCAGATCTCATGTGTATGAGTTTTTTTTGTCATCCCTACTCTTAACCATTTGATGAGATCTCATATTCAAGACCTACCAATGCTTTATGCTATAAGAGAAATTTGTGTTCTTTATCATAAGTATATACAGTTTGTTCATTAATTTTGGGTCTGAAAACAGTTTCCTCCATAAATAGCTTTGACAATACAATGTGAACTACATTCCAATTCCTCCCAATCTAATATCAAAAAACAATAAATCCACTCACTAGTCTTTAAATATTTACTGAATTTTACAAATCGCGTTAAAATAAAACTATTTCACAGAACAAATTAAAAACTCTGATTATTTCTCATAACATCTAATAATTACAATTGTTCGTTTCACGGAATTCTTAACTTATAAAGACTCGTAATAAAAGTTTCCGAACATTTTGCATGTAGCCAAAATGAAATAAACGTTTTGGATTGCATGAATGGTTAATAATATTATTAGATCCAACTTTTTGTTGTTTTGTCAAACAAATGAGACATAAATGTCCATACGTACGTACCATTACTATCTTCTAGCTAGACTAGTCATACCTATCAAAAGTCAAACCTTGTGTTTGGAACATTGATTTGATTTTTTCATTTTATTTATTATTTCAACTGAATATAAATAATATCTCTATTAGGACGATAATTCGAATTTGTGGGTTATAATCTTATTAATGATTTTTTTCTATTTAATATTACTCTCTTCGTCCCATAAAGATAGACACAGTTTGACTTTTACAGTTTTTAAGAAATTAGTAGTTGTAGTAGTTAAAGTTAGTTAAATTATGTATTATTACTATTATGTCCTTAAAAATTTTTATTGATTAATACCACCATTAAAAAATTTGTTTTATAAATGAGGGTAAGAATGTCAATATGTTTATCATAAATGAGTTTAAAAAGGTAAGTGTGCCTATATATTGGGGCACTATATATAGAAAGTGTGTCTATCTTTGAGAGACGGATGAAGTATTATTTTATGATATACACATTAAAAAATTGAATTTGTATAATTTGTGTCTTGTTTAATAGGCAGAAACAAAGTTTGGTCCTTTTTATCATGTATTTTCTTGTAGTACTGCTATTTTATCGTTATTTTTATGTATTATTTTTAATTTGTTTATTTTTGTCATCTTAAAATGTCTGAATTTGTACGGGTCGTATTGTAAAGATAGACTCAATTGTAGTGTGTTTGGTATGAAAGAATTCCATGAATTTTCTTAGAATTTATTTCAAATTCTAAATTTTGTTGTTGGATTTAGTCTTTTCTAAAGATTAAAATATTTGATTTGTGAATAAAGAATTAAAAATGTGTTAAAATGATGGATTTGTAAATCTAAACTAAAAATAATCTGATTTACAATTCCAAATCTAAAATGGATAGCTATTTCAAAATTAACCTTTACTTTCTATTAGATATTTTATAAGGATATTTTAACCATAACTTATAAATAATTTTAGTATTTTAAATATACCAACCAAAAATTTTATTTACAAATCACAGAATTAATACCTTCCACCAAATAATTGAATTAAATTTATAATTTCAATTCTTTATAAATTTTATTTAATTTTATTTACAAATAAAAATCTATTTTTATGAAGCTTTTGCTACAGTGATTATTTAATGGTGTCATCTGAGAAACCCTACACACAAACATGGATTTGATATTTGTGTTCATCAGGTGATTCATTTTTCATATAGAACAATAAGATTTTTTTATTAATTATAATACCATTTACTGGCATGATTTTCAAAGTAAAAAAGCATTCTAGAAGTAAAGTATATTATGTTGGTGGTGTGTGTAATCTTTGACCAAAACTTAGCTAGTTTTCTTACATAAATTCTTCCTATTTCAATGGAGTAAATATCTCCAATTGGTGTCTGATTAAATTGTGGCCACTATTAAAAAATGTGGAAGTAACTTTGTTATCTTTGAAATGAATTCTAATCCTCAATCATCTAGTTTTGTGTTATTTTTGAAAATGTATCTACATCATACAAATATAAAAATATTAAGTAGTGTATAATAATGTGGGTTGTGAGTTTTATACAAACCAATTCTTATTGAGAGTTTTTACCGTTTGTATTATTCATAAACTCACATATATGTGTGCACAAGTCTATGAACTCTTACATGGTACTAGACTCATCTAGTCCAACAGCAATAGATCCTAACAAATGTAATGAAATTCCTTATTGACGTAAGTCGGTGAGTCTGGGACAAGAAGTAACCAATCAAATAATGTATCAACACTAGACAAATACGAGAATCTTATGTGTTTTATAATGATGTGAATTGTGGATCTTATACAAGTAAATTGATTTTGTACGTTGAAATGTTCCACAATTTGTATCATTTATAAATTCACACAAGTATACACAATCATGAACCTTTACAAATATATGACCAGACTTAATTAGAAATTTTGATTTTTAATACAATGTTTAAGGATCAAAAGCTATTAATTAAACTAATTACTTCCAAATTATAATTGGTTGACAATCATTTTAATTCAACATTTAGAACAGTTGAAAGGTCAAGAAACAATATAATGCATACAAAACGTAGCATTTATGGTGAAGTGGTCCTCATGGTTATTGTTTTTGAGAAGGATGTTTGTTATGAAGAGTATGTCCACGTTGCTTCTTACGAATTTGCATTATATATCTATGAATTTGCATTTTTGACAATCCTTCATTAGGTTATTTATGGCTAATTTTGTGAAAACACATGTTGTTGTACTTTCGATTTCTTCCAATCTTGTACACCATTTTTTCTTTGGTGTATGCAAGTGACGGAATCATAAATATTTTATAAAAGATATGAAAATAAACGAGTTAAAATAGTACAGAAAAAATACGATATAGGGCAACACTATAAAAAATGCATGGTAAAAGAAAAATTACTAAAAAGCAGATCCAACAAGAGTCACCGATCTTTCTTCCCCTTTTGTTTTCATCCATGGCACACACCAAAGTTCTAATCTTGCTATCTGGTATTGTGTTTGTGAAATCTCAAAGTATAATTTTTCGATGTGAAATTCATATTTGTTTCGTAATATTTATTAATGAAAATAGTGTTAATTTTTTTCTTGACTCAACTACCCTTTTAATTATCAGAGCTCTCCAGAAGACCAGGAACTTCAAACCTTTCTTTTCTTCTTTTCAACTCACGTCCAAATTGGAAGCTTTTTAACAACATAATTTCAAGTTGAAAAGAACAGATAATTGTGTGACACTTATTCATCAATCAAAACGGAATAATCGGATTTCTGAAATATTCCAAAGAGAAAACAAGACTAATTTCTTTGATAAAATAAACCATGAATTTATTTTTT
>CANYCX012327038.1:0-16087 GCA_948193385.1 Breynia disticha f. nivosa | reverse complement strand
TATATGATGGCCTATAATGAATTGTTGGGATTGTTAGGCATAGAAGAATAATGGTGGAAGTATGTATTTGATTGATGACGTGCAAATTGAATGCAAGTTATGATTTTAAGTGATGTTCTATATGGTTGTGGAATGGAATGTTATGAGTTGTGAATTGTTTGACTTTGTGTCTAGAGTTATAATGGTAGGTTAATCGAGACATTAAATTTAAAAAATGGCAATGGTTTCATGAATGCGTTAACAATGAATATGTGATGTTGTTGTATACTTAAATAAATTGGATATGTTGAATCGTAGCATGAAATATATGTACATGCATTGCTATGTGGATTCGTTTGGATTATGCAAATTGATGTATATGTGTCATTCGATTGAAAGTGTGTCGTTTGGTTAAACTTGAGCAAATGACTTGCGAATTGGTGGCTTTCAAGTGTTTTTGGATGTAGATTAATGCTATGTTGTGATTGGTTGTTTCTTGTTGGTATGATCATTGGTGACATGAAAATAGAAATGGATTGGATATGACCCAAGTAAAAGTATATGTTTTATATGAAAATGCATACTAATGTGATCGGTTCTTTGTATATCATCAATTGTGGATTAGATGATACGTGTGGTGTGTTTATAATTGTTTTGAGGAAAGATTAATGCGTATGTTGATGTTATATTGTTGAGGAATATGTTATTGGTAATGTTATAGTATGATGATCATTGAAACTTGGTATGTGGTAGCAAATGTGTGTACGATATGTAAAAGGTAAATTATGGTGGAAAATTGATGTATGAATTGACGAATGACTTCAGTTCATGTTCGGTGCTCGTTGTGACTTTGTGTGGCTATGACTTGAGAAATGATTTGGGCATGCATTTCATTGTGACATGGCATTATGAGCATTCTTGAATGTCCATGCATCGGGACCGTGTGGTCAAAGCGCAAAAATAGGGGCCGGGTGGCCAACGCGCAGAATATGATAACTTGGGCCGGGTGGCCAAAATGCAAAAATAGGGGCCACGTGGCCAAAGCACTATATGAGAGTGGACTCTCTCTTGATTTGAGGGGTGGGTGCCCAAAAGGCGCAGGGATTGAGTGGACTCTCTCCCTCACGAAATAAGACTCCGGAGCATTTACATTGTGTGATTCATTGGCATTCGCATAATGCATTCATTCTTTGCTTATGGTGATGTTGGTTTGGAAGTTGAAACATTTGTGGCATTATTGTTGACATGTATATATATATATATTGTGGAACTTGATCATATGTTTGACTTGAAATGGTTGTAAGTATTATGAATGTGCCCAATGAATGGTTGAGTGGTGTATGACATATAGTTTGGAAGTTTGCTTGAGTTTGTTTGAATGAGTAGTGCGAATGTGGTTGTGGAGTGCTATGGATATTTGTATGATTGTGTTGGGAAATTTGAATGTTATGGGATATGGTTGGTGTATGTTTAGTAATACATGTGTTGTGTAAGCTGGGTGTCATTATGTATGGTTTGCTGAATGTTGTATAATGGTATGATTATGAGTGATTCATGTTGAGGTGTAGTAACATGGTGTTAAATGTTTAAACATGATTATTTGTGAGATGTTGATGTGGATTAACTTAGGTTTTAAATGTTGAAATTTAATGTTATAAGATGATGTTGATAATTGGTATGGATGTGCAAAGTAGGAAACAAAGCAAAGTGAAAGATGTTAGTCATAGATAAATGGTTAATAAAGATGATTCCCTTGATGAATTAAAATACTTGAATGATTGTGTGGAATGGCTTTAGGGTGCCATTGTTGTTTGAGGGGGAATAAGGCCGGGATGGCCGAAGTCTCCCCTATACCCCAGCATGTAGAGACGTTAAGTATATGAAATATACTCACCTGTCATTTCTGGATTTTGTGCAGATCAACAGGTTCCAGAGGCGGGACGACGTGGTCGGCGAGGGTAGCGGTGCGATACTGAAGGTCGGGTTCCCGATTGTTTTAGACTTGTGATTTCTTGTGTATTTATACTTATATTTTGCATGGATGGATTTATATACATATTATCCTAATTGTATTTCCATGACTTCTGCATTTTAAAACTATATTGATATATGTAGGGTATTTCGTGTTCGAGGTAACTTGCATATTATGTTTAGACGAATCCTGTTTTCATTCTACCCCTCTCAATAGTTATGTTTTAAAAAAAAATATAGTGCGATTTTCAGAATTTAAAAGAAAAAGAACTTCGTAAATTTTGGCGTCACAACACCCAAGAAAATCGCAACTCAAAAACACATCATTCATTTCACTTAATTTATGCATTCACGAAGAACCTAAGTCAATCTCAACATGTCACCACGTATAACACACTTGCACTTTAACATCATCTCATTATCATTCATTTCATAGTAAGTCATTTTCATAGTACATTGCCATCACCAATTTCCATTCAAACACATCAATGCACAACATATACAAGTTCAAGTAATATCACACAAGCTTGCACTAAACAAAAAATCCTTTAATGATGCATGTTTTCCACCATTTCAACGAATGTAGCATTAATCATGTATGCTTAACCATACAGATGCAAGACATACCAAGGTAAGTGTGTTTTGATGTACTTACCTGAAATCCCATGAAGTCGGTGCTCATCTCAACTCTGCTCTGGGTCTCGGACCACATTCTCTACAGTATTTTATTGCCATTTCTCATCAATAATCAAGTTCTCATACCACATTTCTTTATTCGTACCCTCAATCAACAAAACCAATAAATTTCCAAAACACTAAAAATAAATCCCTCTTCCCATTTCTGATTTTACACTCATCTTTAGTTATTTCTACACCCATATCTTGACTTAATCACATACATTTTCCCAAAAATTCCCAAACCCTAGCCCCATAATCAACGCATAAGTTTAAAAGTTGAAGACTACCTCGAACCAACCAAAAATCCTTGCTACACCATTGATAGAGTCCACTTTCGAAGAGACTAAATGAAGACCCCCAATAAAGTCCTAAAAGGTAAAAAACAAATATTTATTATTTTCATCTATTTTCTCGTGAATTATTTGTAATGAATAATGATAAAGACAACTTAGGAAAATATGATACTATATTAAATGTATGTATTTTTCTATGATATTCTAATCATATTAAAGCTTATATAATTTTCAACACTATAGCCAATATTGTTGAAGAATCAAGTCATGTTAAATTAGATGATATGATCTTACAATTGAGGAAGGTGGTTTTTTTAACGATTATGATGTAAGTGAACCATTAATGCAGAAAAATAAAGAATCCAGTAATACATCTAAGAAGAATATGATTTAAGAAGAATTAAAAAGTGAAAGAGACTTGTGAAAATGGAAAAATATTGGAATAATATTAGAGAACATCTTATAAACTAAGTGATCGGAAAATATGGAAGATGGAGTAATGACTAGTAGATCTCTAAACAAGTTTCAAAGTAATTTTGCTTTTGTTTCAACCAAAGAGCCAAGAAACATAACTGAAGCCTTAGAATATGGAAATGGCATGACAGAATACAAGAAGAATTGAATCAATTCAAGCAGTGTAATGTATGGAAGCTAGTTCTTTGACCAAAGTCTATTACCTAGTCACGAAAAAGTCTTTATTGGTTGTTCAACGATACACTTAAGAAGAAGGATCGGATTACAAATAGAATTTTTCATTAGTGGTTACACTTTGAACAGTTAGATTAATATTTAATATGTGAGTTTGCAGCTCACAAGAAGATCAAGCTATATCAAATAGATGTGAGGAGTTCTTTCTTATATGGTGTAGTTCAAGAGAAAATGTAGGTAAAGTGACCTTAGAGCTTTAAAGATTAATAACATCCAGGCTATGAGTATAAGTTGATCAAGGAATTATAAGGTTAAATCAAGTCGTAGAGCATGGTATGAAAGGTTAAGCTCTTTCCATATACAATAGAGGTATGAATGGGGTCGTGTGGATAATACTCTTTTCATCAAAAGAAATAAAAAAGATAGCCTTTTTTAAATTTATATAGATGATATATCATTTGGTTCTACTCATCCCTCCTTAAATGAGAAATGTACTCTTTGAAGAAAGGTGACTTTGAGATGAGCATGATGAGTGAGCTTACATTCTTTCTTAGTTGCTCAATTTATTCAAACTATAATATTGCAAAGAAATGTACACCTTACAGTGAAGCTTGACAAAAATGAGGAAGGTAAAATGGTTGATGAAAATCTCTATAGAGGATCTTTCATATTTATATTTTAATCAAATCCTGGAGAATCACTTTTAGTACCTGTAAATGTGTTTTTAGGCATCTGACTAGAGCGCTTGATTTATGTTTATGGTATCCTTCATATTTTGATTTTAATCTTATTGCATATAGTGATGCCGATAATTGAGGTTGTTAATTGGATAAGAAAATAACTAATAGTTCTTGCCATTTTATAGGATCTTGTTTAATATCATGTGCTAGTAAAAGGCAAACTAGTGTTGCAATGTCGATGGTTGAAATAGAATATGTAGTTGCGGAAAGTGCATGTGCCCAAGTGTTACGGCTAAAATATCAACTAGTATACTATCACATTTCACTTGACAAAGTTCTTATTATGTGTGATAGTACAAGTGTTATTGACTTAAGTAAGAATCCAATCATGCATAGCAGAAATAAACATATAGAAACTATACCTAATTTAATCGGTGATCATGTTCAAAAAGGAAACATATGTCTTGCATTTTCTATGCAAAATGACCAACTTACGGACATTTTTAATTAGCCATTAGAAAGACTTAGTTTACATACAATGAGATTTAGGATTGGACTGTGTAAATTGAGAGAACTTCGAATGCATTTGTGATGGAAAGTAATGATATTTTTGTTGGGTTTTCTTTACGATTAAAAGAATAAAACATAGTGGAAGAACACAAACATTATGGAAAAAATCATTCATAAAATAAGCCAAGATCAAAACATGCATAACTTTACAAAAGAATTGACTAGTTTAGGTAATTTATCTCAGAAATTGATAAGTAATGTGTCTGGAATGTGTTCTAAAGTAACTATTGTATAGAAACCAGCCTATACAACCTTTAAGCCACAAAAAATGTGTCACAAGAGCTACCTTTTAACAACCTCCCGCTATATTCACACACATATGACTAGCCTTGATAAAGAGGGTAAGTACTAGGTTGATCTTTGGTATATTCAGATGTAATAAGTATTAGTAAGAAAGTAAATTAAATTCTTACCTTAGGGCTGGTGAATGTGACGACCAAAGAGTGAAAAATAAGGAGATTTGCTTTATATGCTAAAAGACCAATACGTTCTATAATCTTGTATAGTCCAATGTACTTGGGACTCAAAATGCCGTTATTCCCAAATCTCATTATTCCTCTCCAGTTTTAGACTTTTAAGAATACTTTTTTGCCTCCTTGTCCTTTGTACAATGATCATAGTTTATCTTTTTATCT
This sequence comes from Breynia disticha f. nivosa, assembly GCA_948193385.1. Lineage (NCBI taxonomy): Eukaryota > Viridiplantae > Streptophyta > Magnoliopsida > Malpighiales > Phyllanthaceae > Breynia > Breynia disticha. The sequence continues at coordinate 10,633 of CANYCX012327038.1, read as the reverse complement.
ATCTTCCATTGCTTTTAACTTACTTTTGACCATCTGTAATTTTTTGTAGTCTCCTATATAAGTTTTATACCTTTAAAATTATTATTCGCTCTCTGTCCCAATATATTGGAATTTGTATTTTCTCCAATATAATGCTTTGTACAATTCCATACATATCTTTCTATGATACAGACAATTATAATTAAATTCAATCAAAGATATGAACATGTCCCATTATCCCTACAACTTAAGTACAAATGATCGTAACATCTCTTATAAGGTATGAATGGTTATATCAATCTATGAGTCTTTTTTAGGATGAAAAGCAATAATGAAATTTAGTTTTGTGCCAAGAGAACCTGTAATATCGTGCATTTTTTTCCACTTTATTTTCTTGGTAAACATTTCATAAAATCCATAGTAATCTTCGCTAATTTTCAAGCAGGAATGCATAATGACTAAAATTTACTTGTTAACATACAAAACATATTGACACAAAGTTTTCCACATTTTCTTCACAGTTGGCCACCTGTAGTTTCGTATCATAGTATGATACATTTTCATCATAAATGGATGAGTACATATGGATCATTATATGCTTCATTTAGTATATCTTGTCTGACTCCATTTATATTTGGCACACATACTCTGGATCCCATGATTAACAAATCATCAGCAAGATGAAACATGTTAGCAACTCCCTAATCAATCTGTTCAATGAACTCTATACACTTAAGATGTTGCTTTTATGTTTCTTGTATTCTTTTTTGTAATGGAATTAGTATGACTACTAATATAATAGTAAATACTATTATAGTAACACTAGCCCCAATATATTGTACTCTTTACTTATAACTAATAAAATAAGACATTTCAATTTTATCATGCTTATTCTTTTGCATGTTATGATACAACTTCCATGAATGTGTATCACAATGATTAAGGTGGCATATCTTTGTAGCACCTTTAAACAAGAGATTACATTCTAAATATCCTTAGTTGCTCACTACTATGGGAATAGTAGATGAATTAAAACTAGCATGCTCTTTTTAACTTAGTGGGTTCATTCCTACACAACACAAACGTACAGTGTACCAACCAAAAATTAGGGATACATGTCTGGACATGGTATTTGGATCAGATCTAAAAATGAGAACACTACATAGCTTTGAGTGCTAGAACTATTTATGCACATTTATTCTATTCACATTATAGCCTATTTTCATTATATTTTGTAGATGAAACTTGTAAATATGAGTTCATTTACACACTTTGGTTTCATCTAGGTGCAATTGAAGAAAATGGACATTCACTAAGAAAATGAAGAAGAAAATGACATATTAAGGAGGTCACAATGGAGTCATGAATTGTGGATGATAATTGACACATTAAAAGAAAATAGTTTGGGGCCAAAACATGCTTCACATTCGTTGCACTTTGTCTCACGAATGGTGATGCCAAAACTTACAATTCGTGACTCACAAAAATGAAGGAAACGAGGGTTAGAAGGATGGTCACGTACATGACACTTGATGTCACAAATTGAGGCCTTGAAATGGGGAATTTGTGACTCATTTTCAAGAGGATATTAGTCACCAAAATGGCCATGAAGTTCATGACACCTTGTGTCACGAATTGTGATTCCAAAATACCATTTGTGATACTACTTTAAGGTGTGAAAATGTGTTTTGCATGATGTAAACAGTATATTATGCTTAGTTTACTTAATGGATATCTTTAAGTTTTAATATCTTTAGGTTTTATTTGCTGAAAGGCCTATCTTTATGTTTGAATGACTGTCTTTTTGATTGTGCTTCATAAATGGATGAATGAATGGGCAATAGTGGTTGATTGGTTGATGTGTACCTATTATTTCATAATAGAAAGGGCAAAGTAATTAATTAAACCTTGTGAATAATCCATAGTAGTGACAGGCTAGGATTATATTTCATTGTACTTTGATTAATCGACTGCTAATTTAGGACATTTGATTGAAATTGTTATATTATTCATTTATAGTAATCCTATTTTGGAGTTGTCAAAACCTAGGTTTAGGAAGGCTAAATCAAATAAAGTTAGGGCTTATTTGGATAGAAACATACCAAATGAACTTGAGGTGTTAGATAAAATGCTTAGGTGACTATTGCCTTGCCTAGTTTAGTGTTTCACAAAAGTAGAACACTTGCTAGGTTTAAGAATGCAATTTTAAGCATATCAAAAGGGACTCTTAATTGATGATAGCATGAGAGCACCATCATTAACCTTAATTCATTATTTACCCAAGTATACTATATATTTAAATCAAGGAAAACCCACATTTTTAATTCATTAATGAGACTTATTAAACTTGCTTGACTTTATTTCCTTGTACACATCAAAACCACAAAAATTCTATTTCTGCTTATTTCTTTCTTTATTTTTCTTTATAGCACCAAGTCAAATTAAATACTCTGTTCCTCGAGGGATTCGATCCCATAACATATACTTCTGTGGTAAAACTACACCGATCTAGTGCGCTTGTTAGACAACGGTCAAGTTTTTGTCACCGCTGTCGGGGAATGACATATTTATTTTCATTTAGTCCTTGTTTGTTTTACTGAACATTTCCTTTGTTGTGAGTTTTTATTTTTGTACGTAATTTTTTTAGGTTCATATGTGGACATAACTGGGTGGAGCACTTGCAAAATATTTTTAGGTTATGTTTCGGGGCTTAATTGAAAGGGTTCGTGCACCGAGGGGGAGTCCCTATTGAAATGGGTGTGGATCTAATGCTTTTAAAAATTGTTGGAATTACTGATGAGGCCGATAAGAGACAAGTTGTGTCGCCTCATGCTTGGATAAGACATTCCCCAAGGGCGATTTTGAAAGATTTTGAGAGGTCAATTTTAGGGATGATTCGATTATGCACTGTTTGAGTCTGGCTATGAGGAGTTATAAGCTATAGGGGTACATGTTAATTTGTTACCATCATTTCATGGGTTATCTTCGTAGGATGCTTTGTCATTTTTACGAGAATTCTATAACACTATCCAAACGTTCCTTCTAAATGGTCTGTGGGAGGATGAGCTAAGAAAGAAGTGGTTACCATATTTTCTCAAGGACAGAGCAAACACTTGGCTAATCAATCTTTTGGGAGGTTCCTTGAGGATTGGAGATGAGGCATATCCAAAGTTTATCAACAAGTATTATTTACCTTAGAGGACCCTAAACCTCAAGAACCAAATCTGTACCTTTATTTAGTTAAATGGAGAAGTGTTTCTTAAGGCATGGAGTTGTTTAACATTCTACTCGCCAAATGCCCACATCATCAACTTTCCTAAGACTATTGGCTCAAAGTTTTTTATAAAGGATTATCACCAAAAAATTAGGCATTTGTAGGCATGGCCTCAGGTGGATATGTGGGCAATAAAACTGCAGTGAAGGCTTAGGATATATATAAGAGAGTGGCTGATAATATGTGAGATAAGATTATAAAGGAAGAAGGAAGAGTGAGGTGGATGAAGAGTAATTCTACACTCGTGATTTCAATTTGAGGAAGGATGAGTTAACCGAGAGTATGAGGATGGTTATAAAGAAGAAGGATATAAGGAATGTGGTGCAATGTATTTCTTATGGTGGCGTCAACCATATAGAGGACACATGCGTTTATTACACTAGACTAAGTGATGGGGAGATGAATTACGTGGGAAGTCAAGATGTTAACTTTGTAGGTGTTGGATTTAATCAACCGCCTCGAGTCACTAACCCATACCTCAACTCCAATTAGTCAAAGTAGAGGACCCAAACTTAGTTTGAACAAAAAACTGATATGGATTATAAAACCCCTCTGCCCCCACCAAAGCCTCACCAACCTCCCAACCAACATACCTCTCTTTGTCACACTTATTAAGAAATAGAGCCACAATATGTCCCCAACCATCTATATTAAGAACTTTAATATCCACCACCACCCCTAAATTCAAATGACCACCCACCCTTACCAAACTCAACCCAGAATACAAACCATGAATCTAAGCTCTATATGGAGGAGAAGTTGATGACGACAATGGGAAGAATGCTGTAATACATTGACTCTCAAGTGTCCTTTAACCAAAGCTTGGAGAGCTCCATGAAAGTACAAACCTCAATAAACAAGTTTACTCTTGTTAGTTTGCAAAATTTGGCATGTTAAGTTGGGCATTTGGCTTAGCATACCCACTAAGCAATGGGAAGAGATTGAAGATGAGGAGGAAATGGATGTTAGTAAAGCCAAAGATGACATGAAGATTGAGTCTACGAAAGATATTAAGAAGTGTTATTTGATGGATGAAGTGATGGAGGGCTTGGTGTATGAAGGTGATGTTTCATATATAAACACATGTGACCCCCGAATTTAAATATCATCTGCATATACTTCCCTCCTACAAATGATACTTAAACCTGGAAATCAAGTTTTTGGAATTAAAAGTAATATACAATCATAATAAAAAATGAAGAAGAACGTACATTAAAACCAAACACAACTTTATAATCATAATATACAAAAATTTTACAAAAGTGTTTTCAGGTTATTAATGAAACAAGAATTCTAGCAATTCTATTTTTAAAAATATCCTGACAAAATACATATGATAGAATGAGCATAGTCATGTACAACTCAAACCCTAATCCAAAAGAAAACCGTGCACTGCACACCTCGGTTCTTCGAGAAACAAATCTCCAAAAATCCGAGCAACTGAGCACCGTTTCAACCAAAATGAACTTCTTAAAAACCTGCCGAGCGTTACAAGCAATAAATGCGTGAGTTATACACTCAGCAAGTAACATAACCACACAGGGTCGACTTCATTCAACATAAAATAATAAATTCAAATATTATTTTATGGCAAATTATAAATGTATTCAGGGTATAGAATAAGGCTATAAACTTAGAATTTATAAAATCACACTAAATTCTATACCTAAGAACAACATTTATCGATTTTTAAAGAGGATATAGGTAAAAATGCGGACTGGGAACAACTACGCGCAGTCGTCCAATATTACGCGGACTAGCACCCACACCGCGTAGTTTTAAAAATTAAAGACTGCGGTGTCAGGATGGACTACGCGGATTCGCCGCCACCTCGCTTACTTAGGACTACCCCACGTAGTTACCTGTCAGTCCGAAAAAATTCCATACCAAACACATTTCAACCTACATTTTCACAACATAGCAACACCACATCAACCAAACCAATTTCCTATCTTTATTCCAATTCATTCATCATTCAAATAAATATATCCGCTGAATCATGGCATAATTCATACTTATATTAAACCAATTCAATCCTCAATTATGTAACCATTCCAAACATATATGTAAATCTCAAAATTTACCAAAACAATCAAGTTTCAAGTTATACACTCATATAACCTTTTCACCATTCATATATACATATTATCAATACTCTTTCATCACAAACCAATCTCTTAATTCATCAAGACATATACTTCCATATATACCTCAATTTTCAACTAATAATCATACAGTCATTACATTATAATGATGTATATGTCTAAATGAATAATAATGCATTTCTAATGCATTTTCCACAATTTCACTTTCAATATCTCATATCACTCTTTTACTAGACCTTTAACAGACGTTTGCAAACGGGCCTTGCCGGCCAAGAATGTCGGTTATAAAATAATAGATCCATATGACATTGCACACAAAGTGCCCTAATTTGCACACAAAGTGCCCATGATTAGCAACTAAGATGCTAAACAATCTGCAAACAAAGTGTCCATGATTATTAACTAAAGTGATAATCAATCTGCACACTCTTTCACTTTTAAGTGTTTCGAGTATCCACATGTGCTCGGTATAGTATGTTTTATATACTATCTGTTTAAATCATAATTTTGTGTTCACCAAGAACCAGATAACCACTCCTTCTTGTTAATTACTCACTAAGAGTACGTATTTTTATCGCTCACAAAGAGCCCTGACTTATAATTTACTCACTAGGAGACTTTATACTCAGGAATGCCAAACGTATGCACATATCGTCAAACTAGAAACCATAATATGCTCATATCATACATGGCAATCCAATGTATACTATTATGATCAACAAACTCGATCAATCATTCATTTATCAATTACAATTCATCATATTCACATTATTCAATTCAATTTACTTTTAATCATAAATAATAACACCCTAACACCCAATTACATACCAATAAATTATAATCACAAACAACAACTCAAATTGTTTGTACTATTAACCTTAGTAAAGCCCAAGGAAACTAACCTTAACAACAAAACTTAAAACCGAACTTAGGTCATCACTTTCTCAAACTCGCTCACATTTGGCCTTAAATTTTTACGTTTGCAAACGGGCCTTATCGGCCGGGAGTATGTGGTTATATAACCGGATATCCAAATTTATGTAAAGGTTAAGTACCCCCAACCCCTCTCCTGAGCACAGGTAGGTTGTTGATATATCCTCAGAGGTCAACTTAAGACGTGTGATACACCCTTTAACGCCCTTATTTGGCCTTATTGGCGCCCACATTGGCCTTAGCACACTCGTACGCACCTAAGTGTTTCTGAGCTTTTTGCCACTTGTGCCCCGGTGTAGCGTTTGTCAGATACTACCTTTAAATATTTATTTAAATTCTATAAGACCTCCAACCCATCTCCTGCGCACAGGTAGGTTATTGATATATCCTCAAAGGTCAACTTAAGACGTGTGATATACCCTTTACGCCCATATTTGGCCATAACCACTCCCTCGTATTTGCTCACTAAGAGCTCATTTTATTTCATTATAAATGCTTACTCATAAGCCCTAATGTATGAATATCATGTGCATACTCCATGGAAAAACTCATGAACTTATGTACCAATTCATGTCATATAATATCATTTCAAATTCAAATTTAAATCATAAAAGTATAATACATAACCATAATACTTATCAACATGATATCAAATAAGGCATGTTTTTAATATTCTTTAATATTCAAAACAAACAAGAATCATGTCAACTTTACGTGTTCAATAGAACATATTATACATATGATCATTTCATCCTTTTTCTTATAATTAAGTTTTTCTTATTAAATATTCATTTAAAGTTTATAAGAACATTTTAAAGTCTTAATTTCAATAGATTAGTGTAAGAAAACTTATAAAAGTCACTTAAAAATTACTTACATCTTAATTCTTAAATAAGCTTATTTTATATAATTCACTCCTTGAAAGTTTAATCAAATAATCATTCTATTTGCACTATATGAAAATCTATTATACTTGCATTCTTATTTCATCCTACCTTATTGCATAAGATTCTTGAATCATTATGAATATAACATAATCGCCATAATCATTATAACCATTAATTTCATCTCAACATATGGAGGTACAATGAAGTAAGTGAGGACACTTACTCTAAAATCTTATTAATTTATTTAAGTTTAAATCATCATGCTAAAACATTATCTTTCCTTTACATTATTTAAATAGCATAAATATTATCTTATGTAATTCCATATTCAATGCTCCATAATATGAACATATTAAAAGTATAAACAGAACCCTTATAATTTATTTACGCAAGTAAAAAAAATCACTTACTATGAAATTATAATAATTTATTCAATATAAGTCTATACGTGCCAAATTATAATTATACTATCATTTTATATATTCAAAGTTTAACAATTCCATATTTTTTTTCAATAAGTTTATACTGATATTTTTAATTATTTAAAAGCATAAATATATTTTTAATAAGTATAAAACACTTATCTCGATGTACGTAAAAAGTCAACACCCATTAAATAGTCGTATAGTTCCTCCTATACGATTTAAACATATAAAGGTTATTAATTAAATGTTTACTTATTTATTTAATAAAAACATAATTTAAAATTTTTAACTATTAAAATCTTAAGTAATTTATATTCAGCTACTAAGCAAACGAAATATAAAAATAAATTCTCATTTATATTATGATTTCCCGACAATTATTTTTCTAGATCCACCACACTTAAAATTTATGAAACTGAAATTAATTCTATTATTATTTGTAATTACCCCCTTAAGTAAAATTTTACGGTATTAATATACCCACCAGAAAATTACAATTCCGGCATAACCCGTTCTATTCCAGTCCCCCTAACTCCACGCAAACCAACAAAACACAACCCAATACATTCGTATTAATTTCTCTATCTCCATAGAAATCAGATTTAATTATACCAATCTTTGAAATTATAATTAACTGTTTTTCGTCCCACCTTTTTAGTAAATCAATTTTCTATTTTTAATATATCTATATATATTTAAAATAGAAAAATGGAACGGTGGCCGGCGGTGGAGCGTGGAGGAGGAAGGAAAAGAGGCGGCTGACGATCAAGGGAAAGAGATCCGGCGAGAGGAATCTGTGGGGCAGTGAGAGGAAGAATGGCGAGAGGAAGAATGGCGATGCCGGCATGGCTCATGGTGGCCACACGACGGTCCGAAGAGAAAGGGAGAGAAAGGAGGCGGGCGGTGGAGAGTGGTGGCGTGGAGTCCGGTCGTCCGAGAGGAGATCGGATCGGAGCGGAAAGGAAAAAGAGAGGCGGCGATCAGAGAGAGAGCCGGATAGATGGCCGACGGCAGTGGAGTGGAGGAGAGCAGATGGAAGAACAGTGAGGTGTCAGTGGTGGAAGTGGAAAAGAGAGAGTGTGTCGGAGGGAGACTGATTGGAGAGAGGGACGAGAGAGATCGAGAGTCGAGAGAGAGATGAAGTGGGGGGGCGCGGCTGGGAATATTGTGATGGTGAAGAGGAAATAAAAGGGTAGATATAAGGGAAAATTAGGGTTAGGGGTATTGTCCAAAATACCCCTACCCAATTTTCTAATTTACATTATGTCCAAATAATCTCTCTCTTTCAAATATTCATCTCGTAATTAATTTATAACAACTCTCATATATTTATTTTTATTTAATTTAATATACGAAATATCGTATACTTTAATTTTGCCCAAATACATCTCTTCCCCACAACTTTTGAAAATTTACGTATATACGAAAAAATTGTATATTCATTGATTCTATTTAAATTAAAAATATTTTTTATTAAAGTAAATCCTCGTACGGAAAAATTTAATTTTTTCTTCAATATTCTTCATCTTAGTTTTAAATTTTAAAATTTTCAAAATTTTCGGGGAGTTACAGCTCTCCCCTCCTTAAAGAAATTTCGTCCCCGAAATTTAACTAAGCTTGTATTATGTTTAGTATCATCCACTCACGGCTACATTTACATATGTTCTAGGACAACAAATATGTCGATTGTTTCTCTCAATGTTCTAAAACTCATGGTAATTAACTCTTGTATATGTTCTAGTCTTTTCCTCTATGTATTTAATCTTCCAAGAACAATTTCAAGTACTACCACCTTATTTAACTATATAATTCTCATATTTATCCGAACCCAATACTAATGGCGTTCATACATTCCAGTCTTTTTCCTTTAAGTAATTCCATTCTCCTAAAAGAATTTTCAAGTATTCTTACCACCTTTGAATGTACTTCCCTTATGGAATTTATAGTTATCCTTTCTCCAAAAATCCCTCAATTTAATTTCATTGTTATCTCTATGCTCGAATCCACACTTGTACTATTACCTTACTCTGAATTTCACGATATTATTTTTGGTATCCTTAATCATATATACTGTTTTTGTTCACTCACAATTGTACTATTACCTTACTCTGAATTTCAATCACTATTTTACTTTTCACTCTTCCAAGATTTCTTTGATTGTATAATCATCGAATTTCTCTCGTAATGCACTTCGAGACACTTCTCGTTTACTAACTTTGAAATATTTTCCTATGATTTAGGAAGAATGCTCAAATTCTTCTCTTTATTTTGTTTTCCTATCTCTAAATCTGTTAACCATCTTTGAATTTTCATGTTCAATTTCTTATTCAACCCTCATAATTTTCAATTTTCCTCAAAATCATACTTGCAATTCACTTGCTCATTCACTTTATATATCTAGCTCTGTTTGATCATTTCATCTATAAGATGATTTTCTACTCTTTTTAATCCCAAATATATAATTTATGACTATATAAATTTTCAAATTTGTTGATTCCCTTTTCAATCATCATGGATAATTATAATTTTCTCATATCCTCACTTTCCTACTTAGTTCAGTCCAACTTTTCACCACTATGCTCTCTTTATTCATTATTCAGTTCTTAATAAAGTCACCAATGATTACAATTCTCTCATTTTTGCTCTCATTCATCTCATCGCGGTTCCTAATAACATCACTGATTTTCAATAATTTCCACTTTTGTATCCTCTCCATATATTTCACAAAATTTTCTTATCCTTCTAGTACGTTTATCTATCCTCTAAACAATCATTTATTCACTTGATATTATTCTCGCAAGGACAACATCTGTCCATATAATTGCATAGTTACACATCTTTTAAAACTTAGATACCTTATGAAATAAGAGACACCTCATAATATTTCAATTTAGCTCTTAATTTTCCTTGTCTCGATATAACATTCACATGGAAATCATATCAACCCCTTCATCAAGCCTAAAGTTTACAACCATTTCTCATAATTTGTACTCATCGTAATTTTACTCAAAGGCATCAGTATAATAATAT
>CANYCX012324681.1:0-11580 GCA_948193385.1 Breynia disticha f. nivosa | reverse complement strand
CCATGTCTATTGCATGCTCCGAGATCATTTGGTTGCGTGGTCTTCTATCAGAGCTTGGTTTTAGTCAAGATAAACCCACTCCCTTACATGCTGACAACACTAGTGCCATTCAAATTGTTGCCAATCCTGTCTACCATGAATGCACAAAACACATAGAGGTTGATTGTCACTCTATTCGGGAGGCATATGATCGCCAAGTTATCACTCTTCCACATATCTCTACTGCTCTACAAATTGCAGATATTTTCACCAAATCCATGACACATCAGCGACATAACTTTCTTGTTAACAAATTGATGCTTGTTGAGTCACCAGCATCAATTTGAGGGGGGATGTTAAAGGAAATAGCCTGATTCAGGGGCTGATTTGGTGCCATGTTTTATGGCTTAGGTGGGGTTGATTTGGTGCCATGTTTTATGGCTTTGGTGCCATATTTTATGGCTGATTTGTGGCAGATTGTATATTTTTAATTATAATCATTATTTGTTAGCTATAGACAGATTTGTAGATGATAATTTAACTATTATTTATAGCAAAAACTTCAGCTTGTATTGAGGATATATAATGAGCATTTCTTTCCACTAGGGAAACCAAATTTTGCTGAAAAGAAAATGAGCTTCCATGATTGACACCCGTTAATATGACCAACTCAAGTTCAAATCCGATGTATTTAATAAATAGATCATCAAATGAAATTCAAATCCGTTTCATTTAATAAATGAATTGACGAATTGACTCATTTAAGTGGAATGATTGGATATATTTATTATATGGGTACGAGTTTGATCTTTTTTAAACCCGAGTTTAATCCATTTAATTGACACAAAATGACTCATTTATTTATATGAGTTAACATGTTAAGTGAATTAAAAAAATAAATTTTTACAATAATATATGACCCAATTGATTTAATATAATTATTTAAATTATAAAAATAGTTAATGAATAATAGTGAGTGGGTTTTGCTCCATTAGTTTTTCATTTTTGATAGGTTTGACAAAAAATGCCATGGAAGTTCCAACACTTTTAAAAAATAGTTAATTAATAAAATTAAATTTTTCGTGTTAATTTTAAGGACAAAAACATTATTTGAATATAATTGTTATTAGTCAAGTATTATGTATCAATTGTTTAAATTAAATATTTTTTAACTCATATATTTTCAATATATATTGAATTTCTTTAAATATATATGAAATGTCGCCCCCTTTAAATTTTCTTCTAGTTCCGACACTGGGTGGAGAGTAATTCTTCTACTCATCTGTGTTTTTGTTGTTGTTTTTATGTGTTTAATAGGTTTTTTTTTCTGTTGTTTAGCTTGTTTAATTTGTGGGTGTTTTTTCTTATTATTTTTCATCGATGTTTCTGTAGGCTTCAATTGAAAGGATGAGGCTAAAGAAACTTGTAAAGATTACTGAAAATTACAAACCATATTTCTCAATTTCAAGCCTTAAGCTCAAGGTTTGTTCCGAGAGTGATGGAATGTCGCAACTTTCACTCATACACTCATACAATTATGTTGTCACTTTACTTAATTTTAGGAAGATGAACCGAGTAGTTATTCTTAATTACCATATATTAATATGTTTGTGTACATAATTGAGAGAAAACTAATAAAAATTATCAATCCTTTAATCTTATTTCTCTGCTTTACTCTCTTTATACGATTGAGATAAATTTAACATATAATTTAAATTATAATAATTTTATATAAAAATTATTTATATAAAATTTATAAAAAACATAACAATTCAATTTGTATTAAATTAAAAAATTATATTATATTTAAATTTATAAAAATAAATATACATCTATAAATTAAATAAAAACTATGTAATTAATTTAAAAAATTGTTGAAAATATACAACAATAATAACTAAAAAAAAATCAATTCACGACTCTCACAAAACTAGAAGAACAGACATATAAAGAAGAAAAAACGGCGACGACGACAAAGTCACCTCTAAACCGGAGAAACATTCATTAATGGCGGACGCGATTTCTGTAATCACATCTAGCTCCGTCAAATATACTCAATCAAATCAATCGCCATTTTATTCCTAGTGATCTTTCATTAACCCCTTCCTTTCTTCCTATTTCATATTCCATTTCTTTCTACTTTTTGCAAATCACAAAGTAATTAATAATAATAATACACTGCTCCCCTTCTCTTTTAATTCCCCCTTTTACCCCTCGTTTCCTTCCTTGATGATTTCAAGTATCATTCGCTTCTCTCTAGATCTCGCTAAAAATCCATACTAAACTTTTCTTAATCCCCAAAGTATACCTCCCTTTGAGATCCTTCTTTCTCCTATGGATGATTTCCCCGGAATCTTAGCTCGCGACTTCGGCTATAAGCCGCAGGGCAAATCGGCTCCCATGGCACCACCTCGAACCGCCTCAACTCAACCACCAACGGTTCACAACAAATCTGGACCCGTTTTCGACGATCACGTGTCCTCCGGTAATCTACTGTTCAATGAATTCTTCAGAGGGCCTCCGAAGTACTCCGAAACGGCGTCGTTTGATTACGATTCGATTTTTAAAGACAAAAACAACGCCAAAACGACTTCACTTCCTTCGTACGACAAGCCTGTTTACGACGACGATATATTCGATGGATTGCCTGGAGTTAAAAACGCCAAGTCATCGTCGTCGGATTCGGCGAGGTTCAATGACGTGTTTAGTGGTAATACCAATGCGGCGCCGTTTGATGATTTGAAAAGCGCGTCGTTTGGAGGGAAGTTTGATGACGTGTTTGGTTCGGTGAGAGAGAAGAGGAGCGAGAGCGCTTTGGCTTTCGATGATGTGTTGGGGAATTTGGGGCGGAAGAGGGAGAACGAGTCTCAGGTTTTCGATGATTTGCTAGGTGGATTTGGGAGGAGTAGTTCGCCTAGCGTTGGAAGGTATTCTTTTCGATTTGAGCCTTTTATCTTGTTTTTGTTCTTGTGAATGATTGGTTGATTGATTTGAATCTCACCGAATTGTGATCTGATGTTATGTTTGTAATGCAGGTTATTGGTCGTAGTTTTTTGAATGTAGGTAATTGTTTGTGTTTTGTTGGTATATTGCACTGTGATTTGCGAAATGGTAGTAGTCAGTTATAATTTGTTGGTTAGATTTGAAGATTATGCTTTTGTTATTGGTTTCCTAGCATTGATTATGATTAGTAACTATTTGGGTTTTGTTGGAATAATGCATTGTGATTTGCATTAATTTGGGAAATGTGTTTTTTTTTATCAGCAATGAACTTCTGCTTACATTCTGTAGATTACGTTTGTGATTAGTTTACTGGCATTGATTATGATTTGCTACTTCAGGTTGTTTTGTTGTAGTTTGTTGGTGGCTGTTTCGCTAATTATTGCTTTATCGTTGTTTAATTGTTTTGTCGGCTTTTGTGCAGAGATTTATATTTGAATTAAATGCTTGGTTGGCTGTTACGATACTCATGTTTGTCCTTGTGAAAAAAAGCAAGATTTTTTTTTTCACACCTTGGACTTGGGTGGGGATCTTGTTTTTCCTACTTAATGTTCTTGTTTCTTTTCGTTTTAGTATTATTCCACTGTAACTGAAGAAAGGGAATAGTGAACTGATATTTCGAGGGAATGAGGTGTAATAGGACAATTTTATATTTCCCTGATTAAGTTGATTACACTAATTTTTTTCTGCATTTTAGGTATGGAATTAATGTTGCTTCGTATTTACTAGCTAGTGCTGCTTTGCACAGGTCAACTTCGGAGCATAATCAGTCTCGGAAACCATCTTCAACTTCAGCCAAAACAACTTCTAATGTATTGGATGATGCCTTTGTTGTCCTAGAGTCAACTTCAACCCCTCCAGCTACATCCACAGGATTGTTCACAGACCCCTTAGATGAAATTAGCAGATTTAGCAGCTCTGGGAGCACAAAGGCTAATAATTCTTCTGCAAACAGGGGAGTCTTTCAAGATTTAGATCCTCTTGATGGTCTTGGAAAATCTGTGCCCTCAATGTCACCTGAGGCCAGTAAGAAAGGAAAAGATAGAAGCCCTTCAAGATCTGGTTCTTTTGCCCCTACCAGTGGAAAACCAGTTGATAAATATCCAGTTGAGAATGCTGAAGATTTCTCAGAGAAGAAAAGACCTTTTGATGATTTTCAGGATGAAACCCTGTTTGATATGCCTGCTGCTTCAACAGACTTTCATGGTACTGGTCGTCAGACTTCCTCTCCTCCCTCATATGAAAATGCTAGTCCCAATGAGACAATTTCATCTCCTATATATGATGGTGTTACAGAATCATCGGATGATGTTTGGCTTACTGTATCTGAAATTCCTCTTTTTACTCAGCTGACAAGCGCTCCACCACCATCTAGACCTCCACCTCCGAGACCACCACAGATTTCAAAGTCATCTAACAACTCTAGAAAGAAAGTGAATGAATATTCTTCTTACTCAAATTCTAATCATTACTCGCAAAGCTCTAGGTCAGCTCAGACAAGGAGTTCGGCCCCATCTTCTATAGATGAACTTGAGGATTTTGCAATAGGTCAGAGCCAGAACAGTGCTAATAAACATGCAGATTTTTTCTCTGGTGCAGAGGCAGAAACAAATTCTTCTGCTGCTGCTGCATCTGCCGCTGCCATGAAGGAGGCCATGGATAAAGCAGAGGCTAAGTTCAGAGAGATGAGAGAAAGAGAACATCTAAAATCTGCTAGAACTAGGGATTCTGGGCAATTGGACCGAGATGTGCAAGATGCTCAGTTGAGGGAAGCAAGAGAAAGACAAGAGAGATTAGATCGTGAAAGGCTGCAGAAGGAAAGGGAAGAGAAAGAGATAGAGTTGAGACTGGAGAAAGAGAGGGAGAAAGAGAGAGAAAGAGAAAGGGAGGAGCAAGAAAGAGAGCAAAGGAGGGTAGAGAGAGAGAAGGAGCGAGCAAGGGAGATTGAGAGAGATAGGGCCAGACAGGCAGTGGAAAGAGTAACTCGAGAGGCACGTGAAAGAGCAGCTGCTGATGCTCGCTTAAAAGCTGAAAGGGCAGCTGTGGTAAAAGCTCAAGCTGAAGCTCGAGAGAGGGCGGAACGAGTTGCTGTTCAGAGAGCTCAAGCTGAAGCCCGTGAAAGGGCAGCTGCAGGCGCTAAAGAAAGAGCTGAAAGAGCTGCAGCAGATGCCAGGGAAAGGGCGAATGCTGAAGCAAGGGAGAAGGTTGAGGCTAGAGCTAGAGCTGAGCGAGCTGCTGTGGAAAGGGCTGCGGCTGAGGCTCGAGAAAGAGCAGCTGCTGATGCAAGAGAAAGGGCTGCGGCTGCAGCCAGAGCAAATCAACAAAAGAATGAAAATATACAAAGGAACAATGACAATGATTTGGAGTCATTCTTCAGTTCTCGAGCAAGCAGTGCTCCTAGACCAAGGGCAAACACCTCTGTTAGTGTTAAGAAATTTAATATTTGTCATTGGCTTGATTTTTTTTGTCCCAAGTGAATAATTCTTCAATCAATGCTCCAGGATCCTTTCTTTGATACCCAGAACAAGGCAGCTCCGGAAACAACTAGAACATCTGTTGGTGCTACGTCTAGCATGAAAAAAGCATCTTCAACTACTAATATTGTTGATGACTTGTCTTCAATTTTTGGAGGTAGGTAGTTTTGAATTTTTAATTTTTGTGCATGATATTCAATTTATTCTTTGTTTGTGGATTGGCTGAACTACTTTTTCTTGCAAAAGCTCCTGGGTCATCTGGAGAATTCCAAGAGATTGAAGGGGAAACTGATGAACGGCGAAGAGCCAGATTAGAACGCCATCAAAGAACTCAGGAGCGCGCGGTATTTTTCTTGCTACATGTTCTTTCTCCTTTCTTTTTGGGTTTGTTTTACATAAACAGGCATTCACATAATTTGCTGGATAATATATTTTTAGCTATGTATATTTCTTCTACTGAGAAATGCAATAGCACCATGTTTTTTTAATTATTCATTATGTAAACTTTCAGGCCAAAGCTTTGGCAGAAAAGAACCAACGGGACCTTCAAGCTCAGAGGGAGCAAGCAGAGAGACATGTAAGCTACTTTGGGATTGATCTTAGTACACATCACTAGTGCCTTAATTTACAATTTGTGTTGCCTTGTATCTGATTTTGTTTCAACTGATGTAAGAAACGTGACCTTTGCCTTAGCAGAAGTTTATACATTTATATACATCACCTTGTATCATCTTTGTAAATTCTAATGCTTATTTAAATCCTTTCAGAGAATTGCCGAGACACTGGATGTTGAGATTAAGCGTTGGGCTGCTGGGAAAGAGGGGAATCTACGTGCTCTGCTCTCTACATTGCAATATGTGCGTGTTTGTTTGGTTCTATATTTTATGTTGCTCAATGTTCAGTAATACTTGCATAGGAATCAAGTTTCTTTTATCTAATATTATTTTGGTGCTATATTCATCTGTTGTTGTCCTGGTTAATAGAATAAAATGAAATGAAATAAATTAAATTAAATCCATAAAATCATTGCTTTTTCCTGCTTGGGCATTACAAAGGTGCAATATTTAAGTCATAAACATTAATGGTTTAAGATGCATGCTAACATTTGAGCGAAGGAAAACCTCAAGGTGCATTAACAAGTATTCTGCTATACTACCAGTATTTCAAATTCTGTTTCTTTCATTTGATATTTGAGAAACTGATGGATATGCTTAAAAGAGTGTATTTTGCTATCTTACTAGAGTCAATATAGCCATATGTCCTTTGGTAATGCCGCCATATTACCTCTCGTGATACTTCAGCATCCTTTCAACTTTGATTATGCTGAAATCTATTGAAGATTCGTGCATGCAAATGTTTTGCTTTGATTTTTCTTAATAACTGAACGAGATCGCTCTCAAAACTTATTTCTTAAGCTGCTGTTAGCAAACACTCATTTTCGTTATTTGTTGGCTTGTTCTGAACTTGCAGTTATTAATGCTTACATCCATTTCTTGCTAATTGTTTTGCTTTGTCATCCAGGTGCTCTGGCCTGAGTGTGGTTGGCAGCCAGTTTCACTGACAGATCTGATTACTGCTGCTTCTGTTAAAAAAGTTTATAGGAAGGCAACTTTGTGCATTCACCCTGATAAGGTGCAACAAAAAGGCGCAAACTTGCAACAAAAATATATTGCCGAGAAGGTTTTTGACTTGCTCAAGGTATCATCACAAATGAATTTAACCTTACTTTTCGAATTTTATCTTGTTGGAATCTTATTATCTCACTTTATGAAACAGGAAGCATGGAACAAGTTCAATTCAGAGGAGCTTTTCTAAATTCTTTGTTGAGCATTTTGCTCCAAGCTTCTTCATATACCAATTCTCTCTTGTGCATTGAGGGTGGTGGAGATGCAGACTTGTCGAGCAGGTCGGGTTTGCAAGCTTTTAGTTGACGTTACATTGTATGAGCAGATGGAGCAGCATTCGGAGGCTTTGGAGTTGCAGAAAGACGGTGAAAGGGTCGAGTATTCATCTCCCTTGATGGGGGTTGGTTTAAACAAGAAGGTCTCCAATCTCCATGGTGGAGCTCCAAAAAGCTGGATTTGGTTCTTGGTATAGAATAGTAATGTTGGGCACATACGTCGATCTTCATTGCACAGCCCATTGGGATTTTTGGCAGAGCGAGTGAAATGCAAATATATTGATATGAAAGCAACAATATAGGGAACTTGTATGATTGTTTTGGCTGATGATTCTGAGGCTGCAAGTTTCACACAAATATATATTTAACCATCTTATGTATTTTTGTCAGCCGAATTCATTGCACATATAATCTCCGTAGTTTTGCTTTCCTTTCCAGGTTTCATGAATATATTGCAAGAGGGGTAGAAATTAAACCGAAACCGACAAATTGAAACTGGAAATGAAGCATTGGAACTGGCCATATTTGGTTTCGATTCCGGTTTTATGAACTATGGAATGGTAAACCGTCAGTTTCTAACCGGTGATTCAATTTATTTTTAGAGAAAAATTGAATCTAAACCGTCGAATCGTTAGAACTGGAGGTTCAGAACCAAACCGCTCTGAACCAACTAGATCTAGTTCTGAATCGATTAGCACGTCTATCTAATGAGATTGTTAGCAGAATGATGAAATTCTTTTACCTCAACATGATTATCGAGTGCATGATTAAATACGACACAATTTAATTTTTCTAATGACATGTAAAACTTTCTATTCTCTCGGCAAATAAAACTTGGAAAAAATAAAAAAAAAACTCTGATCCGTATTTTTCTACACTGCAAGAAAAGAAACTATACAACAACCTCAAATGTATTGCAGTTTTTGCAGAACATGTACAAAGCAGTTAAACCAAATCTAGTTTGAATGCTGAACTTTGGTTTCATCCTGCATCCTTCATCCAGATGTTCCATATGCGCCGCGGCTAGTCGTGTTTGCAGTACATCCAAATTAAGCTGAAACAGGGATGCAGTTAACACATTGACCATAAGTTTGAAGAATTTAATTAGAAAGATAAACGAACCTCATCTCCTTTGCCGAGTTTGAGTTCACAATGATTGCAGTAAATTAGTTGGTTGCCCTCCTGAAGCTCTCCTTGTTTACAGATGGGACACCATATCTTCTTATGTACCTGAATAAATAGGAAGAATTTACGCGTTCCTTTTTTCGTTAGACTGGAAACTATGCGAACAGCAGCAACTGAATCGATGACGAAGCTTATGTTCGCGAGAATTAAAATGCGATAGTTGAGAAAAACCTTTATGCATGAGGATCATGCATTGAGACAGAATTTTACATCTAAATTCATGAACAAATTCGCTGATGCGCATTCACGAAATGGAAAATCATCTCATGTCATTAAAGGCGGGTGGGCAGCTTACCTGCTTATCGTTCAGCTGCATATGCTCAAGAACAGCATTGGCTAAATGCTCATCTTCTTCATCTTCCCAAGTTTCAATATACTTGACAGGATCTGCAAGCAGCTAGAGTAAACATTAAGCTTAAGAAAAGATTCTAAAATAGGCATACAGAGTGATAGACACCCATATTTGCATACGAGTCGTTCGTCAAATTGATCCGGCAACAAAAACTTAAAGAAACAAATTCTTAATTGAACTAATTGAACCGTCGATTTTACTGGATGAACTCCTCCAGAGCATTTTTACCTTTCTTAAGAGGATCTTCGAAGATATCCTCATAAAATATCCTCTGCATTTCAAGCAATATCTCTTCACATTCACCTTGATATGCATCATGAGGACCATCATATTCCCATAATTTATCATCAGCCTCAGAAGAACATGTCGATATTTTCAAATCAACATCCGAAGACGAGTTCTTAATCTTTTTCAACTCATCAGAAACTATGTCCTCAAAAGCAGTTCTTATAAAATCCTGACACAAACAAGAGAAATTGCATAACACAAAATTAGACAATTTCTCTGAAATACAATCTGAAAAAACTCCAGATCAATTGTGTAAGCATGCACATGCCTATAAGATCAAGCCATTCAAAATTCTTGCAAATAGGAATATTAAAAAATCATAATCTCACAAACCAGAGAGCAAATTTAAATACTTCCTCAACAACAAAAACTTTCTAAACTATTTTGCTCGCAAAATCCAAACAATCACTCAACCAAAAAACTACAAAAGCACACACAATTTCAACACAAACATACAAAAAAACAAAACCAAACAAAAAAGTTGGAACCTTGTTGTTGACAGAATTCCCAGCAGGCAATCTCATTCTCCATAACAACTTAGCCCTGTCTTCTCTCACTCTTTTATAACAACTCTGCCTCAACTACACAGTCATAACAATCACGAAAATCCCTTGTAAGCAATTAAAAAGGTTTCATTTTTTCTATAATCTAAAACAGAAAAATTCAAAATGAAAAATTGTTAAACAAAACCTTTTGTTTCCAAATTGGGAAACGGTTGAAATGTGATTGGGTTTTGATAGGTCGACGTGGCTGCTTTCTTGTCCGAACCGTCTCCGCTACAGTTCGTTCCATTAGTTTGGTTGTGGAATGAAGCCGCGAAAATTTATGGACGAAACGGTGGGGAAGTGTACGGGTCAAGCTGTTTTATGGGTCGGGTTTAGGAAGGAGTCTTCGAGTGGGCTTATATATCCCGTTTATGTGGAGGTTTTGCCGGCTGAATTACTCAAAAGTCCTTAGAGAAATGGCAAAATATACAATTTGGACCTAGCTGAAAAGTATTTTACAAATGGAGATATATTGGAATAGAAAGTTTGATTTGTGGGGTTCTTTATGCTCATTTGTTTCGTCTCATTATTACAAGAACACTTAGCATGCGAGGACAAAGTACGAAAACAACAAGAGTAAACTGCACTGACTCTAAACTAAAAATTCGGGTTTACAATATCGAATTGCTAATCCCAGGGGTCGTAAAGCAATTGATTACTTCTAGTGTACGATATATATATATTGATTGCAAGATGGGAAAAGACTATATAAATGATACTCTAATGTGAAAAGAAAGTAAAGAACTAAACACAAATGTGTTATGGAAGGGTTGAGTCAGAATCAGACTCTTGTTTATTTGGCTTTTGAATGCAACTAGCATTTCCATGTCCACTTTTAATGTAACCATTTGCATCACTATTAACATAACATCTACTCTTAAGGCTTATAAAAGTGAAAATAATAGTTTTTTTTTGTAAAAAATTACCGTCTTAAGAAATTTGGGTGCGTAAGTAAATGTAGATTGACAGTTAATTTTTCGATTACTTAATTAATCATAGGCGTTCACATGTAAAGTGCGTCAAATAGGAAGAGGTTAAAAGTACAAAGTTATTATTATGGTAAAAAGCTATGCGGTCCTTGAGTAATATCTCTAATAATTTTTCGGTCCTCGAATAATTAATATTCATTTTATCGGTCTTCGAGTAATTAAAAAACAACTTCAGTTAATCCTTCTGTTGAATTAAGCTAACAGAAAGATTAAAATGTCATTTTTGCCTCTATCACGTGTGTATTAATGAGGGACCGGTAAATTATTTACTTCTTAATCTATTAGCTTAATTTAACAGAAGGATTAACTACAGTCTTTTTCAATTACTCGGGGACCGGTAAAGTGAATATTAATTACTCGATAACCGAAAAATTATTAGGAATATTACCCAGGGACCGCATAGTTTTTTACCCTTATTATTAAGATGGCTAAATATAAAGCTAAGACGAATAATTTTACAAAACTTTTTAATTTGCATCGTTCTCATACAAAAGCCACCCAAATTTTCCCATGCCTTTTTTTTTGCTTTACTTGATATTGGATGATAAATATTACACGTAATGGTTAATTAACTACAAGGGTTGATTAATTAACTGCAAATAATGTTGCACCAAAAACCATATTCAAGATTTTGTGAGTTGCTCAATCATATTACTTTACTACACCAATAATCTTCCATCTTTACAATGAAGTAGAATCAATGCCCCTGTGTAGTCTCCTCCTCTTCTTTTTTTTTTCTTACTTTTCTTTTGTTTCAGAGGCTGCAGAACCACCTTAATCGCGACATCAAATACTGCCTTCACATTCTGTAATCACTAGAATATGTATGTCCCGTTCTGATTTCATTTTCTGTAAAAGTTACATTCAA
>CANYCX012324660.1:0-10545 GCA_948193385.1 Breynia disticha f. nivosa | reverse complement strand
TGTTTCCTACATGTTCAATTACGTATGTTTTTACATCTCTTATCTTCCGATACAACATCTACACATTAATTCATCAATTTCCTTCCTAAAACTCTAAGCACTTTCCTATCATTAAACCATACTCACACACCATTCACAACCCAATCAAATTGATCATTAATATAACCTCATTAGAACCCAAAGAAACTTATCTAAGCAACAATACTTAGAAACAAACCTAGAATCAAAACTTGTAACTTTGACCAATCCCATTTAAAACACTAATTTTATGAACTTAAACCATGAATTAACACAAAATTTAGTTACCAATGGTTAGTACACACCTTAAGCTTTCTACAGAATCAAATTTTACTAAAATCGGAGCTCATATCAAAGAAATATCACATTTAGAATTTAGGTACGATGGAAATACGAGATTTCAAAGTTTATTCAAGAAAACTTACCAAATTTAGGTTCTCCAATTGATTCTAAAGCTTCCAACACCAAGAATTTGACATGAATGATGATGGTTTAAGGTTTTTGAGAATTTTAGAAGAAATGAAGAAGAATAAGTCGTTGGAGAAGAAGGGGAAATGAGGAAATGAGGAGAGAGGGTATGCCATATGCTCATATGTTTATTTAATTGGACCATTTTACCCCTCCGATCGTATTAATTTATTTTATCTTCATTTTCTCTTTCCTGATCGAATTAAACATTTCTGATTGTTAATTTATCAAAAATCTTACACCCTTCTCCGAATTATTAATTAAAATAACTCGAGAAAAATTTATGGAAATTTTTACGTGTTTTTATTTAAAAACTCGTAATTATAAAATTTTTAGGACGTTACAGAACAGGCAGAAATAGTAAAAGGACTCAAAATCGTTTAAGAGACAATAGAGAAAATAGAGTTGATCAAAAGTAAGCTAAAGCCAACACATGATAGACAAAAGAGCTACTACGATCAACATAGAAGAGAAATGGAATACGGAATCAGGGATAAAGTGTTTTTGAAAGTTTCACCTTGGAAAGGAATAATGCAATTCGGAAATAAAGGAAAGTAGAGTCTTAGATACGTTGGACCATAAGAAATTATAGAGCGGATTGGTCCGTTATCCTATAGACTTGCCTTACCTGCAGAGTTAACACAAATTCACTATGTTTTTCATGTGAGTGTGCTACGGAGGTATAGATCAGATCCTACCCATGTTTTACCTAAATCGGAAGTGCTAATATCGAAAAATTTAACTTATAAAGAAGAACTAATACAGATTCTGGATCATAGAACAAAACAACTAAGGACCAAATAGATTCTGATGGTTACAGTTCTCTAGAAACATCACAATCTAGAAGAAGCAACATATGAAACAGAGGATAAAATGTATCCACATCTTTTTACAAGTACATGTTATTCTAATATGTCTATGCATATATATAGATAAAAACATCTGTATAGAAGTATATGACATAGAGAATAGAAAAAGAATATAGAAGTGAATTTTGAGGATGAAATTCTATAAGGAGGGGTGATTTGTAACATCCTCGTCCTGAATCACTTAATTAAGCTTCTAAATAATATGTTTAATAAAATTAAAGAGTTTTACAATAAAAATGATGAAAATAAATGGTTAGAAACAAGTGGATGAATGGTTGATAAAATGGTGATGTTAAGTAGAAAAAAGAAAGGGCAAACCATGAAAATAACCAAGTACACATGGTGGAGGCCTAAAAATGAGTGGTGGGCATGACCATGCGTAGTTTCATGCCCACCACACGTACTCAATGAATTCCAGCAAAAAAATATAAGTACAGATGCATCCCGATACACTCAGAACATCCAGAACCATCAAATAATTTTAAAGAAAGTGATAGAGAGTCAAAGACGAGCAAGAGAGAGATTAAGTGAGGGAGATTGGAGATTCAGTTAGAAAAGTGATTTGAGTTATCGAATCAAATCATAGTTTTGAGCCGAGAACCTAGTGGTATAAACTCAGAGTTTTCGTTAGTTTTTATGAGTTTTACTATAATTGTTTCGAGTTGATTCTTGCTAGAATTAGTGATTATTGATAGAATTGAGTTTGAAATTAAGTTAGAAATATGTTATATTAAGTTAGTACTGATTTGAGTAATGATAGGAAAAAGGGTATGAGTTTCGGCTAGGGTTTATAAAATTGAGAAGCAAGGTAAACGAAATTGACAGGGCATGCATTAAATTGGTGGTTATAATGGGAAGTATAGGCATATTGTTGATTGTGTGTTATTGAATGATTGATATATGTCATAGGACGGCAACGTAGCTGAGTCCTACGGGACGTGAGTTCACACCAGTGTGAGTATTTTAGCTGACAGATGAGTATATCTCACTATTTGGCTATATTAAAATAAATGGTTATATATTTATCTGCGAATGAATTATGAATGATTTTGCGTATATGGTTTGCTTAATTATGAATGACGATAAGTGAATACAGTTATGCTATCCACGTACCTATTTGAAAATGAAAATGAAATGAAAAGGAAAGTAAAATGAAATGATGATATATGTGCATACTTATATGATTACTATATGTGATATATGAAATGAAAAGGGAATAGCAGATACGATTCAAATGAAACTGATATGCAAAATGAAAAAGGCATAAGAAAAAGGTATGTGAACGTGTTTATGTTTTTCATATGATATGTGATATGATATGTGATATGAAAAGGTGATGGAAAGGTGATAAATGATTGATCATTCAGAGACGGGAGTAGGGCGACGGAAGTTAGGTCCACATGAAAAGGAGGTGGAGAATTGTTTTCAAAACTAATAGGGAGACAGAAGTTAGGATTTATTATGAATGAGAACGTTCAATTCAAACGTATACAAATCGAAATTGAAATGAGTGAAAAAGAATAGTTCAACAGAAAATGAACGGAATGAAAAAGAAAATGCAAAGAAAAAATGAAAAGGATGAAGAAAATGTACGTACGAAATGTGATATATTGATATGCTATATTTGTATTCTATGAAATGAAACTGATTTGAAAGAATAGCTCGTATATTTGACTGTTTTATGTGATATTATAAAATGAATTAAAGATTACTCACTGAGCCTGCAACTCACGCTACTGCGATGTTTGTTTCAGGTACAGGTATTAGAAAGGATAGACTTTTACACTAGCAGTGTCAGAGTTTTCCTTTTCTATAGGTTGGACAACTGCTAACCAATCTAGTTCTCTCTCTTCTACTGATGCCATTAGGATCTGTTGCATACATTTTGCATATGATGAGATGTTGTTATATGGTTTGTATATTATGTTTGGGATTGACAGAGGATGAGTTTGATATTACTTACAGTCTGTTATGTTGATATAGTGATATGATTATATCTAAGGTTGTGTGTTGAGATAGATTTGATGAGTGAGCTGCATGTTGATTAATATGATAATGTGTGTGAGCATTATGTATATTGTTGAATTTTATTTGCAGGAGGAATTCAATAGGTATATGGGATACCTATATTATAGCCATTATATAGCAGTTCTACGTAAAGTATAGACTTGCTCAATAAAGAATAAAGGGCATATTAGCGTAACACAAAGCTTAATCCATGGTTGTGTTAACTAATATGATCGATATTCTGGTATTATAACAGAATAATGATAAATGAGATATCCAATATATTGGTATGAAGTTACTCAAAGTACGAAAAAGTTGAATGATAAGTATCGATACTAACTTGTATGCAAATGTTGAGAAAACATTTAAAAATGTACGTGATTAATATAGTAATTAGATTATGATGTTTTAATTTGGTATCAGAGCAGGGACATGGTCTCTGGAAATGTGTGAAATGTTGTTGTCTGACATGTTTGATGTGTGTATTTTTTATTATGTGTGCTAATCAATGTTCGACTATGCTTGTCCAAACATGTTGAGTTCAAGACAAATATAACCCAGATGGTCCAACAATATGTGCAATTAGATGGCTTGCAGGATGAGGATCCTAATGCTCATCTCTGAACGGTGTCTCAGATGATGCTGTCAGACTCAGGTTATTCTCTTTCTCTTTGTGAGGGTGCACCAAGCAGTGGCTCAACTCGTTGTAATGAGGATCCATCAACATTTGGGATGTGTTGGCTGAGAGAATTTTGGCCAAATATTTCCCACCTGCCAAGACAGCCAAGCTGAGGAACGACATTTCCTCTTATGCTCAACTAGAGTTAGAGACTCGTTACGACACGTAGGAGTGGTTTAAGGATTTACTCCGATGGTGCGAACACCATGGTATTCCCACTTGGATGCAGGTTTAGACTTTCCATAGTGGTCTGAACTCTAGTACTAGATAGTCTATAGATGCATCAACTAAGGGGACACTGAACTGCAAGACACCAGATGTTAGTGTAAGCCCTAGCCCAATATATTGTTTGTAACTTTTATTATTGATTAATAAAATTATAAGGCATTATTTTATCATTTCATGTATTGACTTGTGGTATATGTTTGATAAAATATCCAAGTATGTTAATTAAGCACTTGAGGTATCAAGCTTAAGGACCTTGATAGTAGAACCTGGAAGTTATACGATTAACATTCTAAATATCCCTAGTCACTTGTTTCTATGGGAATAGAAATGAATTAAGACTAGTATGGAATGATTGGGAAGAGTGTGGCGCACCTGAATGAAATGGTTAAGTCATTTATTTGAACTTATCAATTTTGTTATAGAGATCAAGAAATGTGATTAAGCATTAAATAAGGGTGTTAGCGACATGCCTTATTCTAATCAAGATATCGGAGGTCAAGGGATTTATTTGAATTGTAGTAGGGTTGTTGACACCACTCATTAGCTATTTAATTTAGGGTGATCATAGTGTCTTACTAGAGACCGCCTATGATTTATGAGTTATTAAACTCATTGACTTTATTAAATAGTCCTACAGATCGCACATGGATGGCGAAAAACATAAAAGGGTAATTTCAGTATGTCACCTTAGGTCAAAATTCGACTATTGAGTCGGATTGGGCATTTGGGCCAATTTTGGTAATTGGGCCCAATATGAAGGAGAAATAATATTTCTTACATGATTTTAAGACAAAGATTATTTATTAAATATGATGTCTTAAGTGAAAAATATGTAAGAATATAAGAGAGAAAATTAAGGAAGCTTGTCTTAAATTAAGACATGAATTATGTGGGATAAATTAAAAGATAAATCTTGTTAATTTATCCACATAGAGTCACGGCTAAGAGGGATGTTTTTAAATGAATTTGTTTTTATAAGAGACTTAACAAAGTCCTAATGGTATTAGGATTGTTAAGAGTTTTTATGAAACAAATGACTTGTCTTTAAAAAGAAACAAACCCTAATTCTTTCACAAGTTAGTGCCGCCCCTTTAAACACATCCTTAGGCCGTGAGCTTCCTTCAAGAAATCAAAAGAGTGATTTTTGAGTTTTCTTTAGTGAGAGACATGAGATTTAAGGGTTGGTCATATAGTTTGATCAACGTGGTGCCCTCTGTTTTGCAAGAATCTCATTAGAAACTGACCAAGAACAGGTGAAACATTTTTTGCAAGAATTAACATACACTGATCAATTGGAGTGATGTTTGGTACAGGGAAAAACTGTAGAATAGGATGATCTTCAAGTCTTCGAGCAAGTCACACACCTTGAGGCCTCTGATTTTTTAATGCACAAACAAACATTTGAGGGTTTAGATTGGACTAATGTACAATAACTAAAGACAAAACTTGAGATGGATCACTTGGAATATGAATTTTTGGCAACAGGTAATAAATTGCTAGTGATTATTTCCTCTGTTTGTACGATCAGCAAAAGGAGAAACTATTGGCAGTACTCCGAGAGCATAAGGGAGCCTTGGCATGGAAGATTTCAGACATATGAGGGATTGACCCTTCTTTATGCACGCATAAAATTCTAGTGGAGGTCAAATACAAGCCAATTATTTAACCTCGGCGTCAGCTAAACTCAAAGATAAAAGATATAGTTCGTGCTAGGGTAATAAAATTGCTTGATGCAGGTCTCATTTATCCAATTTCGGATAATGCATGAGTTAGTTCGATGCAGGTTGTACCAAATAAAGTGGAATGACAATGGTAGTGAACGAGAAGAACGAGCTCATTTTGACTCGCATAGGCAGTGGATGGCTTGTATGCATTGATTACCGTTGACTTAATGATGCCTCTTGCAAGGATCATTTTCCACTACCATTCATCGACGAAATACTTAAAAGGTTTGTCGTTCATTCTTTTTACTATTTCCTAGATGGTCTTTCTGGTTATTTTCAAATTCCCACTGCGTCAGAGGATCAAGAGAAGATGACATTCACGTGCCCCTATGATTTAGAGGTACATGATGGCGATCTTCGATGATCTTATCGAAGACATAATGGAGTTATTCATGGACAAATATTTTGTATTTTGTGATTCTTTTGAGTAATGTTTACAAAATTTGGGACGTGTTTTAAAACATTGCAAAGACACCAATCTGGTTATGAATTGGGAGAAATGCCATTTTATGGTCACCGATGGCATTCTCCTAGGACACAACATCTCTAGTCGGGGAATAGAGGTGGATTGAGAAAAAATCAAAAAAATTGAAAATCTACCACCCCTATTTTCGTCAAGTGGTTAGGAGTTTCCTAGGACATGCCGAATTTTACCGTCGATTTATCATTGATTTTTCAAAAATACCCGACAAATGACTTATTTGCTGAAAATAGATGTAGTGTTTGATTTTAATAATGCATGTTTATCTGTCTTTGTGTTACTGAAAATTAAATTGATTTATGCTCCCATGTTAGTTGCACCTAATTGGAATCTACCTTTTGAATTGATGTGTGACACTAGCAATTTTGCCATAGGCACTGTTCTAGGACAATGACACAGTAAACACTTTTAGCCTATTTATTATTCTAGTAAAACACTAAATGATGCTTAAATAAACTACACCACCATAGAAAAGGAGTTACTTGTTATTGTGTCCGCTTTTGATAAGTTTGCTTTTATTTAGTACTCTCAAAAGTTATTGTTTTCACTGACCATTCTTCTTTGAGATATTTGCTGAATAAGACAGATGCGAAGCCCAGGTTAATAAGGTGGATACTAATGGCACAAGAGTTTGATTTGGAAATTAAAGAAAAACGAGAAGCTAAAAATGTTGCAGATGATCACATGTTTTGCCTAGAGGGCGTTACCGACGAACCAAAAACGAGAAGCTAAAAGTTATTGTTTTCACTGACCATTCTTTCTCGATGAGGAACTGTTCACAATAGCTGAGGTGAGTACTCAAGCCATATAGTTTGCCAACATTGCAAATTATTTGGCAGCTGACATCCTTCCTAAGGAACTTTGTATTAGTATAAGAAGAAATTATTCACTAATATGAAATCCTATTTTTGGGAGGAACCTTTCTATTTTGGATTTACACAAATTAGGTTATCTGATGGTGTATTTCTGCTGAGGAAGGTTGGCACATTTTAAATCACTGCCATTCAGAACAGATCGGTGGTCATTACAGCCAATCACACAACACAGACAGTGTTAGAGGAAGGTTTTTACTGGCCCACTCTGTGTAAGGACACATAGAGTTGTGTTTTCATTTGTGACAGTTGTCAACGCTCAGGTAATATCTCTCATCATGATGAAATGCCTCAGAATTTTGTTATTGTTGGTAAAGTGTTTGATGTATGGGGAATTGACTTTATGGATCCGTTCCCCTCATCTTGTGGACATAATTATATTCTGGTTATTGTAGACTACGTGTCGAAATGGGTCGAGGTGCAAGCCTTGGCTACAAATGATGCTAGAGTTGTTGTGAAATTTCTAAATTCATTATTTTCTAGTTTTGGGTCACCTCGAGCAATTATTAGTGACAGGGGTTCCACTTTTGTAACAATCAGTTCTAAAAAATGCTTAATAAGTATGGTTTTACCCATATAATGTCTACTACATATCACCCACAAACTAGTTGTCATGTAGAGGTCACTAATTGAGAATTGAAACACCTACAGGTTTTACGCCATTTAGGTTAGTTTACGGCAGACATGTCACCTTCTGGTTGAACTTGAGCATAAGGCATTTTGGACCATCAGATTTGCAAATCTTGATCTGTCTCTTGTAGGTGCAAATAGAAATTTTCAACTGAACGAGATATAAGAATGGAGTATTGAGGCATTTGAGAATAGTAAGCTATACAAAGAATGCTCCAAGTGCTACCATGATCGGCATCTTAAACCAAAAAAAAATTTCACCGAGGGCGACAATGTTCTCCTGTGCAACTCGTGGTTGATTCTTTTTCCTAGAAGTTGAAATCCATATGCTCAGATCTATTTAGGGTGACTCGTGTTTTCCCATATAGAACTGTCAAGGTTTCTCACCCCGATAAAGGTATGTTCACGGTAAATGGTGTAACATCCTCGTCTTAAAACATTATGATTAATAAGATAATTAAAATGATTAATGTAAGTAATAAATTATTGATTAAATTAAAAGAAAGAAAAGATTAATTGAGGGTTGACAGTAGGTTGACATGAAGTATGCATAAAGGAGAAAAAAATAATAATAAAAAATAAAAAAATAACGAAATAATAAAAAATTTATATAAAGCAGTGGAATCTTCTAGAAACCTTCAGAAGAAGGAAAAAGAAAAAGAGAGACGTGAGAAAGAAAAAGGAGAGGCAGGAGAGAGAATCTAGAGAGAGAAAGAGTGGAATCGAGCTAGGAAACATGTTCGAGTTATAGAATCGATCGTAATCTCAAGCCGAGAATCCATTGGTATAGTCGAAACAGGTAAAATTCAAAGTTAGCCGTAAATTTTTACGAGTTTTTATATTGAAATTATTATATAATTAACTTAAAGCTAGAAATTGATAATTTGAGAAAACATAGGAAATTGTTAGGGGCATGAAAATTTAATATGTTAGTGTAATGAATTTTATAGGGTGTTTTATATCTATATATAAATATAAATATGTTTATATAGAAAATTAATAGAGTTAATTTAGGGCATGCATTATAGCTATTGTTATATTGGACTTTATAGAAAGATCTATATATATTTATATAGGACGACAGGCTAGACGGTCAAGACAAGACACGAGTACACATTAGTTTGAGTACTTTAGTTAACAGGAGAGTAGTTTAACTCACTTAAAATATAAGTTAATATGTAATTTAGATATCATTATTATATATTTGCTTAGAATGGAATATAGTTTGGCATCAATGGTTAAAAATGTGATGGCATATATATGATTCATTATAAATGGTTAAAATGGAATTAAATGAGTATATATGATCAGAAATACGAACAGAGATATGCAAAAATGCAAACAGGTACGTTTATGTTAATTTATCGATATATGATTGCATGATTGCATTTATATATGAATATGATTGATATGGATATGAATATCCTTGATATGGATATGATATGAGATGATATGGTATAGGAAGCACGGAGAGGAAGATACCAAGCATATTGCATAATCGTTTTACGTTACATTACAAAATATATAAAGTTATACAGAGTCATTGTATATGAATGAAATAGTCGTAGGAAGTCGTATATTATTGCAACGATCATAGGAAATGCAACTCATTGTAAATTGTATTTATTGTTACTTTTTTGTTATTATAATACAGAAATGAATTTAATTGATTAATTGATATACTGACTATTCACTGAACCCGCAACTCATGCAACTGCAAGTTTTTCTTCAGGATTCCGTAGTGAGCTGAGATTGACGTATAGACTTCATAGGTGGGTCGACTTCTACTCCCAGACTATTTTCTCTCTCTTCATCAGAGTTGGGCCTAGGAGTTTTATGTGTTGTTGGATATTTGCATGTACATATAGCATTTTGTGTTAACAAATTTCTACTGATGCTTTGTTTTTGAGACTATATATATATATATATATATATATATATATATATATATATAGTTGATGTTTGTTTATACCGATAGTATTATTGAGGTGTATGTTAATAGAAATAGGTTAATGTTTTGCTTGAGAATCGTTGATATTGTTGAATTTTCTTTACAGGAGGGCAATATGTAACGTCCTGAAAATTGTAGGATTTAAAATAAAATAAAAAATGCATTTATTTGGATCAAATTGGACCAATTTAGGAAACATTTGGAAAATCAGCAGACAGCACGACCATGAACACGTCCCCGTGTTCATGAGGGATAGTAAGCACGACCCCGTGCTCATCCTGGAAAATCAGCAATTCCTCGTGTTGAATTAAACGCAGAACAATACCGAGCACGACAAAATAGGAACTCGTGATGAGATTTCATGGCACGGCCCATACTCGAGGTCGTGTCCATCGGGACTAAACTAACTTGATCGAATATGCTTTTCATTCATTTCAAAACAGAGAACGAAGCACGCAGGTCGATTCAAAAGGACCCTAGGAAGGTGTCAGCAACGTGTTTGGATCAAATTAACACCATTTCTTGCCAAAATCAATCCCAAGTGTAAAGGTAAGCTTCTATACTTGGTTTGGATAAGTTGGACTAACTTAAACTTGCTGCAAATGGTTAGATTGAACT
>CANYCX012324394.1:0-11222 GCA_948193385.1 Breynia disticha f. nivosa | reverse complement strand
GAGCTGTCATCCATTAGCACCAATCATTAGATATTGCCAGGAGGTCATTGAAAGGGAATGGGAGATCCGGCTGGAACATATCTTCAGAGAAGGAAACAGAGTGGCTGATAGAATTGCGTCTTGGGCAGTGGACCTAAGTCAGGGGTATCACCATTTAAGGGATCCACCTGTATGCTGCAAGGAAGAGTTGTGGGAAGATGCAAGGAGAATTGCTTTTCCCAGGACAGTGATCGAGTGATTAGCGTGCAACAGGGCTGTGTTAGCCTTCCTTTGTTTTATCAAAAAAAAAAAATATACAATACATATATGTAGCTTTGTAACAAGTATGGTATGTTAGATTTAATAAATGAAAAATTTAAATAAATTATTTTAGTGAATTTATAACAAAATCAATTAAACCGAACTAAACCGAACCGATTTGGTGGTTAACCGAACCGAACGGTTTATTCAAAAGACGGTTCGACAATAGATCTCACAAAAGAAAAACGAACTCATCGATTCGGTTGACGGTTTGATGAAAAAACTGACCAGAACCGAACCATGTGCACCCCTCCTCCCCACACATTTTGAACAAGTGCCACTCATCTCAACCATGCATGGGATTACTCCCATATCCAACACCTGAAGACCATCATCACCTTCCATCCAGCAATCTCGTGCTGGCTCTGTGGCATATTTTTCACGAGCCAAGCAACTACAAGAGCTCGAAACTCCATTGGAGCTCAAGTTCAAGCTAACACGTATAAGATATCTGAAGAAGAAAATACCTGAGGACAAAATAACACGTATACTGCCATCGTTTTCAACACCACTAATTGATTGAGTGAAGGAGAAAGAACAACATTTCATAATGAATACATCGTTTCAACATCTTACTCTTTGCATTGTTTTCTTCTGTTATTATATCTGAAGTTGCCAACTTCTTCATAACTTATCTTTAAAAAATTTATTGTGAATTAATTTATGGATAACAATATAAGGTATTCATTGGCAGAAATAAAAAAGTTGTATACACCAGTAAATTAAGTAGATTTGTTGATTAATGATTCGTTTATTTTGACGGAAAATAATATTTTTGGAAAAATATTTTTCATAAAAATTAAGTTTATAAATTTTACTTTTCGAAATTATATTTTTTTTGTTGTTTTACACTTAAATATTTAAAAATATTATAAAAAATATAAATCTTATTTTTTATAAGAAAATTTTTTCTTGAAAATATGCTAAGAATAATTAATTTTTCATAATATAATAAAAAATATAAATCTTATTTTTATAAGAAAATATTTTCTTTGAAAATATGTTAAGAATATTAATTATTTTTCATAATATTATTGAAATATGTTAATTTTCTGTTTGTTTGACGGAAAGATTTCATTAGAAAGATATTTTTCATAGAAATTAAATTTATGAATGTTATTTTTTAAAAAAATTTATATTTTTTGGTATTTTACACTTAAATACTTAACATATAATAAAAAATATAATTTTATATTTTTTATAAGAAAATATTTCTTTTAAAAATAGGTTAAGAATAATTATTTTTTCAGGATGTATTAGAAAGATTCAACGCTAAAAAAATTAAACAGATCGTATTCAAAAAATGGCTATTAATGTTCATTCTCATTCTCACACAACAACAAATAGCATAACAAAACATAATTAAAAAAGAGATTGATAAGTGTTTGAGAATTCATATACGTTCTGTTCATATTTGATGAAGCATATCCCATATATGAAAATAAAAACAACATAGTACATAACTCCGAAAGGAGATACGTACTCATGAGATGTTGGTTGAGTTAACAATTCAGTTCTCTTGTGAGTTTTTGTTTGGCGTACTCGAATGATTGAATTCCAGCGGAGTCGCTCTCGTGAGGTAGGAGCTATGTCTCCCTTTCCGATCCCGAATTACTCCCCATCGAAGATGAGTTATACCGAGTGGTTCGAAAAAAAAAAAAAGAAAGGAGAGATATACACTTGTCACATAGAAAACCTAAACATGAAGCAGTGTTGTCAAGTACGAATAAACATACAATTGTCAGAAGCAAGACATGAGTTTCTGTAGGCTGCGATGACCTGACAGATTCTCAACCTCACATTTATATTTTTCTATCATTTTAGAAACTCAATGTCCCCAAGAAATCTACTAAGGTTGTACAAGTGTAAGAATTCTATGTTTCTGATGCTTACAATCCAAAAATAATTTCAAATTTTGATGGCGTTCGATTTTGGTTCAGGTTTTTGGAAAAACTTGTCTGCATAATATCATCAGTTCAGTTTAATCATTTACCTCTTTATTGGATTGATGGAACGTTTTCTTTTGCTTACTTTACTCATTTAATAATATGGTTAATGAGTACACAATTAAATATAATATGAATGACAGAAATTATAATATTTATATCATAAGTAATGATATTTAATAAAAAAATTTATTAATAAGATAACGATCTGTTAAACTAAATTATCACCCCGACCAAGCGTGTCTTGGTTCAATGGTGATTGGGGCTGAACTTTGTAAGTTGGACTGTGGTTCGATCTCACAACACTGTTTGGGAAGGGAGTATAACCTAACTATTCAGAACTTCTCCCTGAATCGGATTAGTCTCGACTCAGTGGGTTAGGAATACCGAGACTCAAAAAAAAAACTAAATTATCACCCCTAATTGCATAAAACAAAATTGGTTTCTTAGGTATGCCAATTATTATATATTTTTTTTCTTTTGTCACTACTACAAGAGAAGCGATAATTTTTGCAGGAAAAATTTCAACGAATTTTGTTAAGAAAGGGAATTTTAGCAAAATTTGTTGAAAATTTTTCTGGGCCAAAAAAATTTCCGATGAATTATTAATTCTTCAGAAATTTTCGATGAAATCAGTCAAAATCATATTTCACGACAACTTTTCCTGACGTATTTTTCTCGACGAATCATGTTGCAAAAATTACATTTTTCAACAAAATTCGTTAGAATTGTATTTCATGACAATTTTTTTCTGGCGTATTTTTTCTAATGAATAATATTTTTCAACAAAATTTGTCTTTGAAAAATTAATATTTTCTTGTGGTGTGCCTTGTTTTATGTGGAAATCACGTTTACAACAATGTATAAGTTAGAGATAAGGAACTCATTTCCATAATTGCTAAATTGCAAGTAGAGAGTATATATTGGCCAACTTCATTCATATTGAATATTTATGGCTATAGAGACCAAATAATTAAGTTCATTTCGTCCAAACATTATTGGCAAGCATTAAAGACTATGAATGATTCTTTATGTGGTCCTAAGCTTATAAACGTACAGAACTTGTTGCTACATTATAATGATTCATACCGAACGCGTAGATCAACTGACGTGGGATTGTTTTAGTTTAACTAGTGTTTTCGACTTCGAGTCATGAGTACGCAACTGCGTTAAAACTCGGTCGGAAGCGCTTGGTCCTCCCGATTCAAACGGGAATTAGTTTGTGATGCCCAGGATACGTCAGGATTTAGAAAAAAAAAACATTATAATGACTCATGGAGTTGGTTTAATTAATATCAAGTAATTTGCCTTTTTGGTCACTATCATTTTGTGTTCATGGCTACAAATGGTTACTTCCACCCCATTCTTTATGCAACAACATATCATTTATGTTACCAAATCTCTATCTTCTCCATGTATTAGTTTCCCTAAGTTTTGGATAATTTGTTACAACCATAGACTGCTTACGGATGGATTCAGAAATTTTTATAAGAATCGTGATAGTGATAGAATTAAAGAGGGATGAGAGAGTCAATCGCTCTATTTTATTGTGTCTATTTCTTTGTTTTATATTTTTTTATCGTATATTTTTTTATGATACCGCCCGATATGCCTCCCGCTAGATTTTTTCTGTATTAGTTTTTAACCCATCTCTTTTTGTTTTCCCTTACAAATATTTCTGATTTTGTCAATGATGTTCAAATTAAAATTTTTCGATACGCATAAAAATAAACGAGTCAACATAATATTTTTTTCATTCCATCTTACACTTGCAATAAAAGAGAGTGATACTACTAAAAAACAATACGACAAAAAAAATAAGAAAATAAATGAAAGAGGGGTGACCGCCCCTCTTACCTCCTATTGCTTTCATTTCGGCTCCTAAAACTCATGGATTGAATTTGTGTTGTTTTTTTTATCAAATGTCATTATTTATAGAACAAACATTACAAAAATTAAATTCATATCGTATCATAACTATATACACATAAGTCGTGTAATCATGTCAAAATTTTTTTTTGGTAATCGTGTCAAAAATTGACAGCACTAAATTTCATCAAGATCTATACGTATGATGATAAAAATTAATTAAGAAAGATTGAAGGATGACCAAGTCAGTGCAAATCCATTTATAGATCATTAGAAAATTAATTAATAAAGATTTAAAACATGAGTTAATATAAATATTTGGTTAATTATTGATGTGATTATTGATGAAGTTTAGATATAAAAAAGGTTGAATATTGATTAAAAACTCAACGTAAACCAATTATAAATGTGCTGAGTCGCATGAACTTAATTGGCTTATAATTAAAATAATAAATATAATATCTAAAAATAAATAAATATAATATATAGAATTTATTCATACCAATAATTGGGGAACCTACGAGACCCCTTTTCTTCCAAAGATAGAGCGTCACTTGTTTCGTAACATTATCAAACATTTATATGATTGCTTCTTTTATCTCAATATAATATGATTGTCTAGCATTATAAAACACTATTTCTACCACGTAAATCAATTAACATTGGATTGTTCTAGCTTAACTAGAGATCTCGAATTCGAATTCTGAATACGCAGCTACGTTAAAACTCGGTTGGGAGAGCTTTCTTGCCTTTGTGGTCTTACCCGGCTCAAACGATGATTAGTCTGGGGTGCCGGATATCTCGTGGCTTAGACCAAAAAATAAAACACTATTTCTTTTTATTTTTGTTTTATTTTATGTGACACAAAATTATTATTTAATATTTTTTAAAAGTTGTCAATTTTTTATATATTTTACTTTAAATTATTTTAATTTATTTAATATTATATATTATGATTAATTAGATTAATTAATTAGATTAATTAATTAATAATATCTAATAAAGAGTAAAATAAAAATAAATTATAATAACTACATTTCGAACAAAAATTCTCATATAATAAGGATGAAAGAAATAATATATATTGCATTTGCACCAGAAATTCAAATGTGCATTAAATATGTAATCAATTAAATTATGTGTGCTTGAATAATTATTATGTTTTTTTTTCTAGGTATTACAAACTGAAACATAAAGCACATGTGATATTTTATTTGAGAAAATGAAATTTTTAAGAATTTGTATTTAAAAATAATTTATTTTATTTGGTGTGTGTTGAATTGTGTGGATTTATAATTTATACTTCATCCGTCTCACAGTAGATGTCGTTTAAGGTTTTGCACATAGATTAAGAATGCATTTAGTATGTCTTAAGTTTGTATTTAATTGACTATTATATTTTTTGACTTGGACACATAATAAGAACGACTAAATTAAATTTGTATTAGAAATATAAAATTAATAAGGATAATCTTAGAAAAAATTATTAGATGTTGCATTGGTAATACAAAACGATATATAATATAACAAATACAACGTTTCTAAAACGACAATTATTATAAGACGGAGGGAGTATTTCTTTTTATTAGATTTGAAAAAGAACAAAACCTAACTAAACTAAATCCATGATCTGTAAATATAGAATTTGAGTTATTTTTAAAGAATTATAACAAACACAAGGATTGAATTTACATATGAATTTAATGTGTTAAAAAATTATATAAAAAAACAGAAAATTGTAAATGAATTCACAAAATTTTATGATACCACACACAGTGTACAAAGAAATGAAAAATGTTCAACATATTATTTCTAACAGAACATTTTGCCGAAAATTTACCGACGTCTTTTTTTCCGACGAATCCTTTAAAATTTATAGATTTTTTTGATGAAATTCGTCAAAATTCAATGGTCGGAAAAAGTTTATTTCGACAAATTTTAAATGAATGTTAGATTAATAAATTAACAATGTTTTTTTTTGTCAAGCCCCGGTATCCTCGACCCACTGGACCGAGACTAATCCGGTTCGGGAAGGAGTTGGGGGTTAAGGTTCATTTCCCTTCCAATCGACGTTGCGGGGGATCAAACCGTGGTCCGCCCTACCAAGTTCAGCCTCCATTATCACTGAACCGTTGGTTAATAAATTAACAATGTAGTGGTACAGATTAGCCCTCTTGTTAACATTCTAATTTGGTTTCTGTTTGGTTCATCAACTAAATGTGCCAAACTTCTTAAAATAACAATTTAGAGTCATAAATAATTATAATACAATATGAATTTAATTTTTATAATATTTATATCACAAATAATAATTATATTTAATAAAAAAAAATATGACGCGATTAGGACATATCGTGCTCAACTACATATATAAACCAAACATATCATCCATATGCAACTCCATAAACAGAAAGCAAACCACTTAAAATTCCCTAATTCACTTGAAACTCTCTCGAAACAAACAAATACTTGAACCAAAAACTAAACATTCAAACTGCAAATGCATAACTATGAGTATTCCTTCTTTATCATTACTTTCTGATCCCCTCAGCCGCCTCTCCTTCACTTGCGGCTGCAGAACCCACCACCGGAAGTACGTCAAAGACAGTTGATCATTCCATTTCATGTCTGTTTTATAGTCAGTGTTCATCTGAGTAGTTCTTATTTGATTCGATAGAACGAAAACTTGAAATCTTGTCAAGTTCCTCGGCACCTGGAAGGCTATATCGTTAAAAAATGGAAGAGAAAAGTAGAAAAGAAATTGAAGGATCAGTACTGCGGGGAAGATACGAACTTGGTCGAGTTCTAGGGCACGGAACGTTCGCAAAGGTGCACTACGCACGAAACCTGAAGACAGGAAAAAACGTGGCGATAAAAGTCGTCGCTAAAGAGAAAGTGATGAAGGAGGGGAGAATGGTTGAGCAAATACAGAGAGAAATATCGATAATGAAAATGGTAAAGCATCCAAATATTGTAGAACTCCATGAAGTGATGGCAAGTAAGACGAAAATTTACTTTGCCATGGACCTCGTTAAAGGCGGCGATTTGTTCTCAAAAGTTGTCGCTAAAGGTAGGCTTCGCGAAGACGTTGCGAGATTTTACTTCAAGCAGTTGATTTCAGCCGTTGATTTTTGCCATAGCAGAGGAGTTTTTCACAGAGACTTGAAGCCAGAGAATGTGCTTATTGATGAATATGGTAACGTGAAGGTTACAGACTTTGGACTCAGTGCCTTGACGGAGCATCTGAAACCGGACAAGTTATTACACACTTCGTGTGGAACTCCGGCGTATGTTGCGCCGGAGGTGATCGGAAAGAAAGGGTACGATGGTGCTAAAGCAGATATTTGGTCTTGCGGTGTCATTCTTTACGTACTTCTTGCAGGATTCTTGCCATTTCAGGATGACAATATTTTTGTGATGTATAGGAAGATTTTCAAAGGTGTCTTCAAATGTCCACCTTGGTTTTCTCCTGAAGCTCGGAGATTAATCTCCAGGCTCCTTGATCCCAACCCAAATACCCGAATTTCAATTCGAAAGATCATGGACTCTTCCTGGTTCAATAAACCAGTGCCTAGGAAATTAAAAACTGAAGAGAAGATAGAGTTCGATGAAGCAAATTTTCCAGACACAGTGAAGCAACCTGAAACATTGAATGCTTTTCATATCATATCTTTATCAGAAGGTTTTGATTTGTCGCCATTGTTTGAGGAGAAGAAGAAGGAGGATAAAAAGGAGCTGAGGTTCGCCACAACTAAGCCAGCAAGTAGCGTGATTTCGAAGCTCGAGGAGGTCGCACAGGAAGGGAAGTTTAGCGTAAAGAAGAACGAGAGCAGAGTGAGATTGCAGGGACAGGTTTGTGGCAGGAAGGGGAAACTGGAAATTGCAGCAGATATATTTGCAGTTACGCCGTCGTTTTTAGTGGTGGAGGTGAAGAAGAATAATGGTGATACCATGGAGTATAATCAGTTTTGCAGGAACCAACTAAGACCAGCGCTCAAAGACATAGTCTGGACATCTTCTGCAGAGAAATCTTCCCTTTCTTAGATTCGTATTTTAGGTTTCTGCAGGTTTCGTTCTTGTCTTTTCGATTTCCTGGAAATTGAATAGAGCTATGCATCTTTTTTCTGTCATTATCATCTCATTCTATACCTTTTGGTTAAGTTCGAGTGAAGAATATGAACTTCCAATGTTGATGTTTATGTGAATATAAGTGTACATTTTAGGTTTCTTCTGCAGTTGTGTCAAAATTGTAGTTTGTCTTTCCAAATGACAGCGACTCTTCGATAAGGATCGAACCTTGCATTCCCTCTTCGTGTACCGGTTGATCTCATTTACCGCTGAAGTCTCAGACAGATGACATACTTATTTAAGAGGTTTCAAGTGTTAGTGAGAAAAGAAAATTCCTTTGGTCATTAATGAACTTGATGGAAACACTACAAAAGTACTGACAAAACATAAAATCTGCACAAATATTTTCATTTCCTGAGACCAAAATGAAATTGAAAACTAAACCTGACAAATAAATAACTGGAATGTACCATGACTAGAAATTCCTGACACAAAAGAGCTATAATAACACTTATTTTACTGTGGGAAAAGAAGCAGATAATGTGATTCCACAGATTCCTACATCTCTCAGCATCCTAATGTACCCTTTTTCTCCCCAACTCTCACTCCATGAGTTCTTCACCAACCAATACTTAATTCCATCATCACTATCTCCATATCCCACCACTGTAACACCATGATTCAAATCAGTTTTGCAGCTTCCATTGAAGACACCACTTTCATAGAACTGAAAATCCTCTGAACTTGCATCAATGGCTACCGAAATTGGCTGGTTCGCGGCAGCCTGTAACAGTGCTTGCTCGCATTGCGGCACATCTTGGTATCCACTGATTTTTGCTGCAATATTATTGGTCGCATTGGTGCTGCAATTTCCATCGATTCCCTGGTAAGGATAGCTTTCTTCTGTTGTTATGCCTCCTTTGTTAATGATGAACTTAAATGCATCATCCATGTAACCACCACTACAGCCTTCATCGTTGCCTTTTACGTCACAGTCAACTAATTCTTGCTCTGAAAGTGAGACAAGTGTACTGGTACTCAGTTGATTGATTCCTTCCACTGCTGCCACTGCTGAAAATGCCCAGCAAGAACCTGAAAATGTTTTTCCAAGGCAAATCAGTCACACTAATCCTTATTACCAAATGTTGCAGAAACAAAATTGAAACTTACCACAGTTTCCTTGGTCCTTAACAGGTGTTACAGCTCCTTTTTCTCTCCAATCGATGGAAGTTGGCAAGTCTGTAACATGTGCATACTTGAAAGAACCTGATGTGCTATCATTCTGACTACGCGTACCTAAAAATCCATTGTATCTTTCTCTAAACTCCTCATTAGTTAGATCTGCAAACTGGTTAATCCCAAGTTTATAAGGTTGGTTTCCAGCACTGTTAAAAGCCTCAATACGTTCCACATTTTCCTTGAAAATCTTGAAACGCTTCTGCATCTCCACACTATCTGAATACACACGTCCATGCTCCTCCATCCATTTCTGATACTGTTCTTGCATTCCTCCATCCTGAAGGTTTCTTGCCATAACTTGACAGAACAAAGTTGCCATAGTCATGATCATGGCCAAGAAGACATGTTCTGATCTGAATCTCAACCCCATTTTTGCCCTGTCATGATCAATACATAACACATTACATAACACACTTTGAAGAAACATTTCAAAAACGATTAAATATAACAGAAGGAACCTAAATGGGAATCTCGAATGAGAAGAACGAAGAGAATGAAGCTTATGAGTAACAATTAGGATTCCATTGATGTTCAGAAGCTTTATATAGAGAAAGATAACAAATTCTTCCTAGTCTTTTTCCTCCTATTATGTTGGAGTGAATCAGCTGGCTGACTGGAGATTTTTAGTCAATGCTGTGTTTGAAGTCAATGCTGGCAATTATCTTTGCTACTGAGTTGGATTAAATATCCATGAAAACAAAACAGTGAGAAAGAAATTACCGGAAAACACTCCGAACGGACGGAAAAGTTTCCGAAAAAGTTCGATTTTCTGCAAAACAGAGAAGAGCGTGTGTATGGTGTAGAAACAGTAGAAGTATGGTTTTTGGAGTTGAGATTTATAGAGAGATTTAGTGTAGATTTGTTTAGATAAAATCATAATTTTTGTAAATTTTGAATTTGAGATGACAATTATCTTCATATCATCTTTCGATTTAAGTTAGATGTTTGAAAATTGAAATGTAGTTCAAGAAAGTTTTGATAACAAGTAGGACTTCTGCTGAACTGAATTTGGCAATAATCTCAAATATTTTATTCAAAACTTTCCCAATTTATGAGATTGTTACTTTTAAAGATTTTAATGATACTTTTTTCTGCTAAAACTCTTTTCTTCGAGTCTGGGTTGTCCAGAATACCTCGTGGTTCAGACTAAAAAAACTCTTTTCTTCGAATAGGAATGAGAAATCTCGATACGATTCTTTTAACTGACATGACATATTTGTAATTAAGGAGACTCGAGTTGGGTATAAATGAGTTCGAGTCATAAACACATCATTCTATTTATGACACGACAAAAATAAGTTAAACAGAACCAATTCGTTTAATCAATTTATAATCCACTA
The DNA here is from genome assembly GCA_948193385.1 of Breynia disticha f. nivosa. Classification (NCBI taxonomy): domain Eukaryota; kingdom Viridiplantae; phylum Streptophyta; class Magnoliopsida; order Malpighiales; family Phyllanthaceae; genus Breynia; species Breynia disticha. The sequence continues at coordinate 460 of CANYCX012324394.1, read as the reverse complement.
GCAATTTATCCCGCGTGATGCTGCGGGTTGCAGTTTGTTACAATTATATTCATTTTAATAATATAATTTAAAATATCATTTTTAAAAAAAATATTTCATATAAATGATATTTCAATGTAAATTTTATTTTTTATTTTAATTTCTCTCATGAGACTTTTATTTACAAAGTTATAATTATATTTATAAAATATTTATCTAATTAGATGTCGTCATATTAATTACAATATTCATCTTCTCAAAATAAATGTTATTAATAATATCTAATTAAATATTATTTTATTTTTATTAAAAAATTTTTATAATATATAAAAAATAATAATTTTTTATCAATGTACATAATATTTTAGATATTATTAATATTTTTAATTTATTATCTTATTTATTTTCTGACATAAATTAATGTAAATTATTTAATAAAATTAAAATTCTAATATAAATTAAATATTAAAAATTAAGTTCA
>CANYCX012323424.1:0-10799 GCA_948193385.1 Breynia disticha f. nivosa | reverse complement strand
ATGAAATTGTGTGGACATTAAGAATTCCCCATCTTCCAGGTCTCTGGACAATGTTTCAAGCCAAAATTCAGGATGAGATAATTTACAGCAGTAAAGAAATGGAACTGAATGTGCCTGCTATAAATTCACCTTCAACTTCCTGCTGAGTAAATATCTTCTAATATGTTGAGGATTTTTGGGAAACTTACAGAAAATTCGGGAAGTTGATGATATATACAGACCAAACAAACAGAAAGGGACAATGTTTGAGTGCAAAATCAAGGCAGAGAGGAGCTTACAGTAATCTGATGCAAGTCAAGAAGAGGATGGTCGAAGCAGTGCAGAGACAAGCTAAGAATGGTGACAATGAGAAATGGGCTAATCTGCAAGTCTGCAACAGTTATAATTGCTTGCCATGTATAGAATTCAGCATCTCATACAGCTAACGTTACATCATATTTTCGGATGGGGTGTTAACGTTTGGGATTATTTAGGATGGGATGGAACATATTTATAACACAAAGATTAACAAACAGTTGGGTTCGGATTTACCTGACGAGGACTTTTTGAAAAAACGTAACGTTCGAATTAACTACGCTACAAATCTAGATTAACCAACTAGCTATCGAACCGAAATATAACGGCAATACGAGTAAGTAAATAAAATTGAAAGTAGTAAGTGAATGAAATGATACTACTTGAAAGAGAACTATAATAACAAGTTAATATCTAACTACTGGGTTGAACTCGTAGATGTATTTGCCTCTCATCCCTTCTGAACACTAACTGTTTTTGATCTACCATTCTAGAAGGTTGAAAGTAAATACAGAGATATAAGGTATTCTTCAATTGTATGAATGTTATGTAATTTTTAATGATATGCTAGAGCAAATATGATTGCATATGAATGAGTAACTTTTTTGCTTATAGAAAATAATCTAGGAATCATCATAGGTATACTGGTAAGAGAAATAAAAAATAGAAAGAGAATAAGATTACAAAAAAAGAAGAAAACATAAGATAAGATGATTGATCAAAATGGTATTATTTGATATCTAAGATAAAAGATCTCTAAGAAAACACAAAAACAGAGAAATATCAATAGTGGTGAAAATAATAAGAGATATCAATAATAGTTTTATATATATATATATATATATATATATAGCAAAAGAAGACAAAGTATAGAATTAATTCAAAGGTTAAAGAATCAATTAGAAGAAGTAAAACCAAATAAACAAGATTGTAATATATGGTTTAACAATAAATTTAATAATGGGTGTGTGCTTATTGAGTTAGTGGCTCATCAAATCGCTTTTAGTTTAAGGTAAAGATCAGATTAAAGTGGACGACCAGCTAAAGCTTCAAGAACCTTCTCTCTCCTTTCTAAGTTGCATTTTGTATTAACATTTTCTTAGCTACTATGCTCATATTATTGAATGTTGTTTATGTTTAAATGATGTGCATAGATAGTATTATGAGTAAATTGTTTTATAAATCAAATTGTGTTAAGCAGAGTTATGGTTGATCAACATGAGCAACAACAAAGGACGTGCCTAAAACACAAGACAACAAGGGTGTGTTAATGACCATGTCAAATGATTTTTAAACAACACAGACAACAACATAGTTGTGTGAGATGATCGTGTGAGATTTCAAAGTAACACGGTGGGTGTGTTACACAACACATAGGGCATGTAAAGGTCACATGGGACCGTATTGAGGTCGTACCATCTTACACGGGGCTGTATTGATGGTCGTGTCACCTTTCACGGGGATGATGGTCGTGTCCAATATAAAATGTAAAAAATAAGATTGTTCATAATGAAATACAATAGATAAACGAACATTATCAAGAAGATGACAATTGTTAAGTAGATGTCAATATATGTTAAAAGATAAATTTTTTTCAAATACAGTGATTTTAATAAGAGTAATTAAAGATTAATAAGAGTTAGTTGATAATGAAGAGAGATCTAAAGATAGTAGAATAAGATGTTTTACTGTCTTTGAATTCCATGATGGAGCTAGCATGTCTACTCAAAGTCTCGACAGTGGTTCATTCTGGCCTTCATCTGCTTTGCTTAAAAATGGATAGTCTGTGTATCCAACAGCAGGATCAAAATTGTAGAATGTTTGCCTTTTGTACTCATTTAGTGGTGCATTGAGCTTGAACCTCAAAACTAGGTCAGGATTTGAGATGAAAAGCCGTCCAAATGATACCAAATCTGAGTCACCTTCAGACACTGCTAGCAATCCTAGCTCCCTGGTGTATCCACCAGTGCTTATGAAAGCTCCATTGTAAGCCCTTCTCCAAGTTCTCATTAACTGAGCTACCTCATCTTGGCTCCCTGGTCTCGCTGCCTCGGTTTGTCCCATAGCTGTAAAACGAGGTTGAGTAACTTGGAGATAAGCGAGCTTTGTGCCTATTCGTAGTTGGAGTTTGTTTATTATATCAATTACTCCAAGCCCTAAGTTGATTGGATCAGAATCCACAGCGTCGTTGTGATCAACTTTTGGTGACAATTTTAATGAAACTCTATCTGCACCTATAGCTGAAATTACTGCTTCAAGGATTTGAAGTAAGAATCTGGACCTGTTGTCAATTGATCCACCATATTGGTCTGTTCGGTCATTGATTCCATCCTTCAAGAATTGATCAATAAGGTAACCATGACCCCCGTGAATTTCAATTCCATCAAAACCTGAAAAAGAAACGCCAGCTAAGTGAATGCATCTTTTCTGAGAATACATTTAGTCCGAAGGAAAACACATTCAAGATACTCTGACAGTCTGAAAATTCAGAGCTTATCAACGATACAGGTTATGGAACAATCGCGCAAGTGTCCACTGCCACTAGGATGGTCTCGCGCTCATGTGTGAGCCTATGAACAACAATACAAAATTGTATTATAGTCACAATCGATATCATTATAAACTACTTGATATTCCTACATTTCTCAGTGTGGGATACATTCCTAACAAAAAGCAGTGTGGACAGGAGAAAATCAAGATGAAAAACGTTATTGGTACATAAAGTTACCAGCTCGAATGGCGTTAATGGCCGCCTGGCGATAATCTGCCACAACTTGTGAAATTTCAGAGATTTTCAAAGCTCTTGGTGTAGAAAAGTAGCCATACTTCCCATCTGGCATGAGAATCTTCGACCTATCGGCAATAGGTTTGTTGGTTGAGGAAATTGGTGCAGCTCCGCCGGGTTGATAAACTATAATGCAAAGGCCAATTCATAGTTAAACGAAGGACCATCACAAACATAAACAGCAGACAAAATTGCTGTTTGTAATTGAAAGAATATTCATATTTGTAATTCATCAGGTGGATGAATAAATTACTTGTATGAGAAGCACGACCAACATGCCATAGTTGACAGAAGAAGAAGGCTCCTTTGGAATGAACAGAATCAACCACCTTCCTCCATGCTTCTACTTGTTCTTCTGTGTAAATTCCAGGACAGTGGGGATACCTGAATTGCAAAATTAACCCATCACAATCAATTTTCACTACTCCAATTGAAGATACAGTCTTGGTATAAAGATAACACTTATTCATAAAACACCATCTGTTAATATTAGCACAAATAGATACACAATACTTTAAGAGTGGATTGAATTGACAATTCAGTCCTATGAGATTTGATTTGATTTGATGTGTTTATAAGATTGAATAGACACCCTTATGAGTAAGAAGTTGTGTCTCCCGCTCTAATTTCGGATTAGTGTCATCGAAGGTGGGAGTTAAAAGATACATAATGCATGAGAACAAAATGACGAGATTACCCTGAGGCAGTAGGAGAAGGCAAAGTGCCTTCAGAGATTAGAAAACCACCAGGCGTCGATCTCTGAGAATAATACTCCGCATGTGCCGCCGTCGGAATCCCGTTCAACGCCCTGCACCTCGTCATCGGAGCCAGAACAACCCTGCAACCCACCGCTTATTCCTCACAAAAATAATTCAGCTAAAAACTGCGCCAAGCTGCGAAATCACGTTATCTCTCTCATCTCAAGTTGCTCTCAACTTTCTGCAGACTCTTCTGTTTTGTATGCTCTCAACTCTCATCTCCTGCTCACTAGACTTTTTATCACAAAATTTTAATATTCTGTATACTTTCATTTGTAATTATTTAATAATTTTAATTTTGTATCATTAGATAATAATTTATATTTATTAATTTTAAGTGTAATAAAATTATTTATATTAATTATTAATAATATATTTTTGTATGATTATAGAATTTACAAATTCAAATGATCAAATTGCAGAGCTTAATTATTTCTAAATATATTATTAAATTTATGTAATTTGAAAAAATATATAATTTAAAAATTATAGCTACACATAATTTTTATATGAAATTAAAATTTAGTTAATTTTTATTATAAGAGTATATGTTATATGAAATTAATTTTAATTAAATTAAATTAATAATTCACTGATTTATATAATCTGGTAGTTTTATCAAGTAAATTGAATGATAGATTGTCTGAAAATAAAAATTATTCATCAATTAATTAAAATATTATTTTAAAAAATAATATAATTAAAATAAATATTACAAAATTTTATCAGTTTTCTTTTTTTATCATCAAATTATAACGCAATTATTAATTTCAATTATTATTCAATTATTAAATTTATTCAAACAAAATTTTATCTCATTATTTACCAATCATTAGTTCAAGTATTATTTACAATTAAATTTAACTAAAAATTATATGAAGTATCACTTTCTAAAAAAAATAAACATGAAAATATTTTACAAATTATCATAAAATAGTAATTAAATTTTTTGACTATATTTAGATAAATATATATATTTTTTTGCTTCTTTGATAAATTGTCCAAAATTGTTGGGATAAAGGAAAATGATTACCTGTGAGAGAGATTGAATCTTGCCAACCTGAAGGGAGAAAACAAGGATGTTCCAGCTTCAGAAGACGAGGTTGTGTCTGGTGCGGACATGGTGATGCGTTGCTGTAAGAAAAGTGGGTTTGATGAGATGTAAGAGAGGAAGAGAATACGGAAGCGTTATTGGTGGAAGATGAAGTGATTTGGATTGAATAAGGAGGCTTTAAGGAGATAATAGTTTGGTCGGTGTTTTCAACCATTTGCAGACGTCCTACTTCCTTCCATTGTATTCATTCTCAAGGCTCGTTGGGTAAATGAGGTGGGGAAGTTGTACTTTACGAAAAATGTACAATTTTATTTTGTTTGGTTGCGTTTCTAAGTTTAACTTCCCGGGAAGTAAAACTATCTACTTCTCCTATTTAAGGAAAGTTATTTACCTAGCAAAACATAAGTAAGTTAAACTTTCTTAGGGAAGTTGAGCAAATTTTACCATGAATTTATCTTATAACATATTTAATTGGTTATTGATGAGGGCAATTATGTAAATATTAATATTAATTTATAAAAAAATTAATAAATATTATTTACTTCCCAGGAAGTACAATTTGAAACAAACGAAATCTATTCTTACTTCTTGGAAAGTTAATTCCCAGAAAATACGACTTCCTAGAAATGAACTTCCCAAGAAGTCTATTCATTGAAACCAAGTGAGACCTCAGTATCTTATAAATATATACCCTAATTAGCATTGTTATAAAAGCAACACTGAAACCACAGAGCCAGTAGATTAATTGGCGTGAGGTTATTTTAGTATAACTAGTGATATCGAATTTGAATTCTAGGTACGCAGTTGCGCTAAAATTCGTTTGGAAAAGTTTTGCCGCCTTTGTGGACTTGTCTGGCTCAAATGGGAATTAGTTTGGAGTGTCCAGTATACATTATGTTTCAGACCAAAAAAATAAAAGCCGCACTGAATTAGTAGGTCGAATGTGAATCAATCGCTTTTTTTGCTCGGTTTTATTATTCAAATCGGTATGTAACTGAACTAATACAGAATCGGTTAAAAATCAATCAACCAAACTTATTTATTTATATTATTTATAAATTACTGGTTCGATCAATAAACCAATAGTTTGACTGATTAGCCACGTAGTCTCTTTTTCAATTTGATCACCGGTTCGATTCTGATAACATTATGAATTAGTGCTCCCTCCATCCAGCTATAGATATCGTTTTAAAAAAATTATTTTGATCATATTATATACCGTTTTATACTATCAATGAAGCATTTAATAATTTATTCTAATATTGTCCTCATTTCAAATTCAAGTTTAACTTAATTATTATTGTGATATACTCAAATAAAAAAATATAATAATATACTAACTTAATATATATTAAATATATTTTTAATCCGTATCTAACATCTATTTCGAGGCGAAGAGTATTTATTTTTCCACTATTTTCTCCCTCCATTCTTTTCTTATACGTGCAGCCATCTTCTTCACTTATTCATTATTTTGGTCTTTTTAATTTTTTAAAGACAGATAAGAATTAATCTCATCCACTGATAAATTTAAAGCTTCAAAGCACATGTACTATATATGTAATGTTTAATATTGCATTTAGTCTGAGCCAATGTGTCGAGCATACCGGAAGATTTAGATCAAAAAAAATATTGCATTTGGTATGAAATGAAAATGAATTTAATTTTATTTATAAATAAAATTAAATGAAATTTGTAAGAAATTAAAATTATAAATTCAATTCAATTATATAGTATAACATGTCAATTCTGTAATTTTTAAATACAAATTTTGTTTGGTATATTAAAATTTTAAAATTATTTGTAAATTATGATTAAAATATATCTAAAAAGATAAGAATTATTTTGTTTGGTATATAAAGAGGACAATTAACCACCAAGCACGTAAATTAACTGGCGTGAGGTTGTTTTAGCTTAACCGGAGATCTCGAGTTTGAGTCCTGGGTACGTATCTGCGTTAAAACTTGGTTGGGAGAGCTTTGCTGCCCTTGTGGTTCTACCTAGCTCGAACAATGATTAATCTGGGGTGCTCAAAATACCTCGTGCTTCAAAAAAAAATAAAAAATAAAGAGGACAATTGAAAATCCAAATAACTAAAGTTAACATATATCTCGATCGAAATTTGTTGCTAAAAAGTTGATGTTGATTGAAAAAGTTAGCGGAAGGTTTCAATCAAGTTCCGTGCCAAATAAAACCTCAAAAGGTTGATGTTTTTGAACCATAGAAGTCTGCATCATGGCTTGAGCGGTCTCAACGAGGTGTCGATGTTTTCGCTTTGCACACCCATTTTGTTTACATTATATGGAAATGAATTTCGTTGAGTAATTCCATGTTGTTGGGCGTAAAGAATGTGAACCTAATTCGAGGCCTTCGTCAGAATAAATAATGTGATGTTTTTTACATTAATAATAGTTATAATTTTAAAATTTTTGTACTCTCTTTAATTCGAGCTTGGAATCGGATATGTGTTCATCGGTTGAAGTTATTTATTTCTAAAAATGATATTTTTGAATTTTTTTATATTTATAATTTTTTATTTAAAATTCATTAATTTTCTTGTTTTATATTAGGAAAATCACTAATTATATCTTTATAGTTTTTTCAATTAATAAAATAGTCAAATTAGTTAGTCTATTTTAAAACACTATTGAATGTAAATAAAATATAATTAATTTTAATTTTTAAAAACTTCTTTCAATAGAAACTACAGTTACAATCTTAAAGAAATAATAATAGTATTCGATATATTATTCATTTATTTAAAAAAGAAATTACTTTATTAATATAATCTAATATTACAATTTGCATTTTAATTTATATAGCTATGATATTTCTTAAAATTTTAAGCTTATAAAATAATTTATACTATCAATATTTAATTTATATTTTAAAATTATTCACAATATACTCAAAATCTCAAATATCACTTTGCACTTAATGGATTAAAAAACTAAAAAATTACATCTATTATAAATATTTTAAAATCATATCTAATGCACTTAAGAAATCTATTATACCAATATTCATGTTCATTTGATAATTATAAAAAATAATTATTTATATTTTTTCATAAATAATGAGCGAAACATCATATATGAGTAAACAATTTAATTTTTATACATTATTTTATAAAAATATGTATTTGTATAAAAAAATTAAAAAACTATGAACAAAAATTACTAAATTAATTATTTTTGCAAAGCCGTTGGATATGTTACAATCGTGTCGTACTATTTTCTATCAAATATCACTGATTATAGCATAACATACAAACATAAAATTTACGCCATTCATATCGTATCATAAATATATACTAAAAAATTATGTTAACGTATCAAAAATTAACAATTCTAATTTTTCATGGCCCTTAATATTATGTGGCGCTAAGCAATGATTTATACCTAAAGTCGGCCTTGTAGTATAGAACATAATAACGAGATCCATCAATGACGAGGTTCGATAGACTATAGGACAGTTAGTTCAAACTTGGAAGGATTAGGTAGATGGAGGTGTTGTCTGCTTCAAGAAGTTATGACCATGGCCTAAAAATTGACTGATCGATTGGGTGAATGATAGTGGTGGCAACAGTCAGTGACGAAACTAGAATTTTTTTAAAGGAAAGCGATTATAAGGTTAAAATTTTCTTTCAATTATATTATATAATTTATTTGTTAAAGAAATTTAATTACTTTTTTCATAGAAAATAACAGTTGCCTCAATATTAAAATATTAGTGATTTTTTTTGTGAATTAATATATTTATTAAAGATTGATAAGTTATTTTAAAAATTCATATTATTTTATAAATAAATATTTACTTATTGTCAGTATGTTATAATCTGACTAATCTTGCTATATTAATGGCATGGTGTGTGAGTGTCATGTGTGCTTAATCAAGAGAATAACAAAAATTAATCAACTTTGCTGACTTGTTATAGTATTAATTATGTGATGTGTTTTCTGTAATTTGTCTATTTTAAAAAATACATTTAATTGATTTTTTATATAAATATACACAAAAAAAATATTTTGAATATATTTATTTATTATAACATATACAACATTATTTATTATATTTTTGTATATTTTCAAAATAGTAAATAGTATAATTGGTTATTTAAACAATTGCTAGTACTCATGGATAATTTTAACCAGGTTTGGAATGAGTACGGTTAATGTATAAATGAGATTCGAAATGGGTACGAGTAATATATCAATGAGTTAGACATTTGAGTTTAGATAAAACAACTTTTGTGAATACTTGACCCGATTACATTTTTATATACAACACAAATGGACAAATTATTGTTCACAATTCTTAATTGTAGACTAATTAGAGTGAGGTGATTTGACTCTTCACTGCAATTGCAAAATGTGAGTAAGAATATCTTTTTTTCATCACTTTTTTTCTGGTCAAATGCCCCAGGTGGGATGGATGAAGATATTGTAGTGCAATAGCCAAATTGATCAGATGGGCTCTCAGCTCACAACCAAGAACTCGGACTCGACTACTTGGCGGGCCATTTTGAAACAAGGGGAATTGATTGACAAAGGATTAGGGAAGAATGTCATCAATGGGAAAGGCACGTTGTTTTGGATGGATCGATGGCTTGATAATAAACTAAAGGATCTCGCGTTGTCGGAATTAAAGTAGGGCGAGCTGGAGCAAAAGGTAGAGGATTATTGGGAGGAGGGATAGTGGAAATGGCAGAAATTTCATCACCTTCTACCGGCTCAACAACTATTGAAGATTGCAGTTTACATGCTGCAACCATATGACTGGAGGCCGGATCGCTACACTTGGAAACTTACTGCTAATGGCAGCTTCAGTGTCCATACTACTTATTGAGCACAGACTCAGCCAGAATCAATAGGCACACAGGGGTGTTCAGATGCACTTTGGAAGACACTGTGGAATGCTAAGCTTGCAGAGAGACATAGACTGTTTGGTTGGTTATTATTACATGATAGAGTCTTAACTAAAAGTCACTTCGCCAGGAGGGGGATCGGTATGGAAACCACCTGCAACCTCTGCGGCCTGAGAGAGGAGACCGCACTCCATTTTTTCAAAGATTGTGTAGAAACTAAAAAGGCGTGGCCCAAGCTTTTGCCTGTTGAGTTTGTCAGCCTCTTCTTTCAACTAAATTTTCAGGATTCGCTTAAAATTAACCTTCAAGTTACTGAATTGAAATGGCAGTCCATGGAATGATATAATCTTTTATTCTGATATGTTGGTGGCTATGGAAAAAAAATATAATGCACTGGTCTTAAAAAAATGAGGCTGTAACACTAGGTACCAACTTTCTCAAACGACAAGTTAACAATATTGTTAATGCATTTCACAATCAACAAACGCTTATCAGAAAGAAAAAGGAAGTTTGGATTGTTTGGAGCCCACCAGTCAACCCCCGGGTCAAACTGAACACTGATGGGGCTAGCAAAGGAAGGGCTCAACTTGCTTCCTATGAAGTAGTACTTAGAGATTCAGCTGGTAGATGGTTAAGAGGATTGCGGCAAATGTGGGAGTTGAAACGCCTACGGAGGCTGAGATTTGGGGTGTTTTTTATGCCCTTTTGATGCGTGGGAAGGGGTATAGAAGAGTGATTGTTTCCATTGACTCTCAAATCATTTTGCAGCTGCTACAACACGCGATTGGAGACAGCCATCCATTAGCTCCACTGGTGAACAGCTGCATAAATAGGGATTGGGTGGTTCGTTTTGAACATACGTTCAGAGAGGGAAACAGAGTTCCAGATAAGTTAGGGTAACCAGCTGACCATAGAATATCATGTGTGTCAGGACCCTCTGGTATGCTAACTTGATACTCTCTAGGAGGATTGTATGGGGATTTCTCTACCCCGTAATATTCCAGATTACATAAGGTAGCATGGGAAATGATTTAGCCCTCA
>CANYCX012323127.1:0-11092 GCA_948193385.1 Breynia disticha f. nivosa | reverse complement strand
AGATGGAGGAACCAAAGTGGGTTGTGCACGAAGATGACTTTTGTTTCAAGACAGTGCATGTTTTCCTTGTTTTGGTTATAATTGAAATGGAATTTGATAGGTTCCTTTTCTTTCATAACCTCAAATAATTTTGTACCTTGGTTGAATTTTGAAAGCAAATCTTCCCAAAACATTGTAAAGTTATATTCTATTAATGAATGAAAATGTTACCTTTGACATTTGTGTTATTTATTTATTATTTTCAAACAATTTGATATCCAAATCCAATTATTATCTTTGAGAAAAATCAATATAACATATAAAGTGATAGTCGAGTTTGGGTGTCACATTCAGCTCTTCCTAAGCTTTGCATCGTTTGGCGAACAATTTTGCCAAGTCATGCAGCAACCCATTTGGCCTAAAATTTTTCACTTTCTCCTCAAATTTTTTTTACAAAATTTATCAAAGTCCTTTCCGCTATTATTCCTATTATTAATTAACTTTTATAGGACAAATTTGAGGGTGTTACATGCAAAATGACAACGTTGCATTCAATATAGTTTTTAGTTAAAAAAGAATACACGTAACTAACTACTAATATACTCTCTTCGTTCTAAATTGATATTTAACATTTTAAAATATATTGTCTCAATATATAGACAATTTTTTTATACGCATAATTTATTGTTTAGAAGTCATATTTACCTTTGTCAAATTAATTATATTCGTATATTTTTAATACAGATTTAATCATTTAAATAATTATTATTCAATTAAAATAGCTCATCAAATAAGAATAATATTGTAAAATCATGCACATAATAACTATCACTTACAATAAGCTTAACCATTAGTTTTTTAATTCTCATAATTGTCCAAAATTGCCTATCAAAATAATGTATACACTCGCTGCATGAAACAAAAATCATGAAAAATGTGACATCTATTTTTTTTACATGTAATTGGTAAGTTCATAATTGTCAGTATATTGTACATATATGGAGTAATTAATAGCATGCCTTTTATGAACTCAAGTCAATGAAAGAATTAATTGAGATATCAAATGGTAGTTTTGGTCAAACATATTTTCTACTAAATGTAGAAAAAAATTAATTTATCTTGAGAATCACATAACCAAAAAGAAAACAAAAAATATTTATGAGTTAACTCCTATTAATTAAATGATATAGAAAAACAAGAAAAATATAATTCTCAACTCTAAGAAAAAACAAATTTTAGACAATCGTTACAACAAAAATATTTATTACAAAAACCATAATGAATTGAATTACTAGTGACGCCATCAATGAAGGGTCTAAATTCATTCATAGAGAATTAGATTTAGTTCTGTCTTGAGTTATGTTTATTAGGCAGTTGCGAACTCGCTTGCTCATTTACTTGCTCAAGCTGCGAGTTCTTTTTCAAATCATTTTGTTTGAGGTCTTCTACTCCCAAATTGTATTGATGATGGTATTACAATTGATTTGAGCAATTGTTGATGCTGAATTTGTTTTACTTAAAAAAATTGCAAAAATAACATATGAGAAAACTCTTTCGTAAGTTTTGTGTTATTTAGCTGCAATTTGCATTCTCTTGTCAATTTGATTCCAAAAGACATCAAAGCACATAGTTTTGTGCCTCTATAACAAGATGGGATCTAACAATTTATGGTAGTGAAGGAGATTTTTATTATGTAGAGAAAAACATGCATTTAACATGATAAATATAGAAAATCAAAAAGATTTTCAAACAAAATACATAATAATCCAAGTGATCTCGCATATAAACAAAATACATGAGAATCCCTTAGAAACATGAAACTAAAATATTAGGAGAGCTTGAAGCTGATAAAGACACATTAATCTCCTTGAATGATTCATGAGAACGACAAACTTCAGCCGTAGTGAGGGATGTAAATTACCGGATAATTGCATAGAGGACAACGTTGAGCGAATTCAGGTATGAGAAAGAACATCTGAGGTCCACAACAATTGACAAGAAGTACAACAGGACTTCTTTGGTTTAGGATGTCACAAAGATGATCACTTTTTATGGCCTTCCTTCTTCGATTGTAGTGGACCAAATTGGCTCCAAGCTTCACTCTACTTCTCATATCGAACACAATCGACTTGCTCAATATGTTCTTATAGTACAAGATTTCATCCTACAAAATACAAAGTATATATGCTTTGTAAATATGTTTCTCAATAGGTTAATATATACTTTGCTTACAAAGGTAAAAAATTTATGTTTGTTGGTTGCAGTTGAAGATGATATTGTAATTAGAATTTATTGAATATCAATGCTTGGGTAGTGATAATGAATTTTTCATTGCTAACACATAAATGTACACACACAAATGAAAATAAACATGTAATTAAAAGAAGAATGATAATGACCGTAGTATCGTAGCAACGTTCCCAAGGGTATGGGACGGGACCCTCAGATTCAGTGAGACAGAATAGCCAAAGAGAACGATCCATAGGTGACAAGAAGACTAATGAGAAAGAAAAGAAAAAAAGCCAAGTTTGTATGAAACAACAATGTTTTGGAGTAAAAGTGTGAGCGGTAATGAGAAAGTGAGAGGCAATGAGAAAGTGAGCGTAATTGAGGAAGTTGGTATGTGTATTTATAGTGAAGTTTCACATATGTTTATCTGAGTCATTTTTTATTATATATGATTTTTTATTGTTCTATTTGAAATCAAACAAATTTATTGAATGTAAAGTTATAAATTGGAAAAATAACAATGCTTTGGAGTAAAGGTGTGAGTGAAGATGAATAATTGAACACAATTGAGAAAGTTAGTAAGTGCATTTATGGTGAAGTCTGACGTTGTTTATTTGAATCACTTTTATTATATGTAATTTTTTTTTCTTTTTCTATTTCAAATTAAATAAATCTATTGGACTTAGAGTATAAAATGGAAAAAAAAACACAATGTTTTGGAGTAAAGGTGTGAGCATAGTTGAGCAAGTTGGTAAGTATATTTATAGTCAAGTTCACTCTTGTTTATTTAAGTCATTTTTATTATATGTAATTTTTTTCCTATTATAAATCAAACAATTTTTTGGACTTACAATTATAAATTGAAAAAAATAACAATGTTTTGGAGTAAAAGTGGGGATCAAAATGAGGAAGAGAATGCCAATTGAGAAAGTCGGTGAGTGTATTTATTGTAAATTTCAATGCAATTTATTTGAGTCATTTATATGATATATATAATTTTTTTCTAACATGTTCTATTTCAAATTAATCAAATTTAGTGGACTTAGAGTTATAAATTGAAGAAAAAAAAGAGTAAATTTCAAAGTTGACAAATATATAACATAACAAATATTAAATAACCATATATAGCTAAAAGTAGACATGTCCCCTTGAATGTATTCAATTTATTTATTCCCTTTATGGGTAGACTTGAGGATAAAAAGGATGTCATTGAAAAAAAAAACAATTGTGCTATAATTTTGTCAAATACATTGTAACTTGTAAATTACTCAATAAACTTTCATCACATCACTTATAAAATATTTAGAGAAACTAAGCTACTACTATTTGAACAAAATGGGATAATTGTTATGATCAAATTGAGCCGAATTTCATTGAATAATAATGAAAAATTTGTGGCAAAATTTCAAAAAATTTTGACAAAAATATAAATAAATTATGTTAAAAAAGGTCTTTTCTATTGTACAAGATTTTTTTTGATAAATTTATTGTGCAAGATTAGTGATACAAATACACTACTAATAAATTTAAGGACAATTATATCAATTATTTGTATTTTTTTAAGAAATAGAAATTCAATCCTTAAGATAGAGGTAAATTTATTAACATAACAATCTCAGTTAATGTTATAAAAAGTAATCTTATGGTAAAAAAAATTAAAAATATTAGAAAGAAGACATCTTAGATTTTTTAGGACTAGTTTGAAAGGAAAATGATGTCATCTCTGTGGACCTATTTAATATAGAAACATTTTTTTTTTAGATTCTTGTGATAAAATTCATAATATTTTTTAAAATTTTTTGCATTAGATTGATATGTCTAAAATAGTACAAAAACATATCCCAATTAAAATAACATAAAATTAGGTTATCAGATTAACTTACCAAATACAAAGATTATATAAACTATTTATGAGTCTATTTGAGATTATTTTTTAAGCCAAAAGTTAATATGATTTTTTTTTTCGTATTCAACTATAAATTGGTAAATACTTTCTTGTCCTATTAGTCTAGATGAGGCAATAACCGATTTCCACTAAAAACCATCTTATAAAAGAGGAGTGCTTGAGAGAATTTTTTACTACTCTCGATATCTCATTTTAAGTGCCTTAAAAATATATTTTAACTGTTTCAAAATAGATATTACAGTTTAATTTTTCACAAAAAATATTACTAAAACGTCTCATATATCAATGACAGAACTTCATGTTCCCAAAAAAAATTTATTTCATATGATTAATCGCAATTTGTATGTTTTTAATATAAAGGTAAATTTAGAAAATGAGTTTTCTTAAAATGTGTAATAAAAATGATACTTAAAATAAGACAGAATGAGTAATTTTTTTAAAAATAGTAAGTATACATAAAAGAAAAAAATTGGATGAAAAGATAATTTATTTTCAATTTTTGTGATAAAGATAGATATGTTTAATGTAAAGATTCTTGTGAATATTCAAAAAAAAAAAATAAACTATACAAAATCTTGTAACCTGTTTTTTTTTTAAATAATCTTGTAACCTGTTTTAATTTTCTATTTTAAAAAAATGGTCAAAATGTAGATATCTTTCAAATATATTTTATTTTTTTGTAAATTTAAAACAAAATTACCCATTTTATCTATTTATTGAATTGTATTGATATTTTCATTATTTTATTTTTTAAAAAAATCATGAAAATATAACCTGCTCAAAATAGTGAGTTATCATAATTTGATAACAAATTATCCTTAATAAAAGAATAACAGACCTCATTTTAACTCCATTTATAAAGTCAATTCACTATAATATTTTATTAATTTTTTTGTCTGAGTCCTAGCATTCCCGATCCACTGGACCGAGAATAATCCGATTCGAGGAAGAGTTCTGAGTGGTTAGATTTCATTCTCTTCTCAAACAGCGTTGTAATGGATCGAACCGTAGTACGTCTTACCCAGTTTAGCCCAATCAAGTTCCCAATAAGACCATTATTTTAAACCATACTATCTGTTACTACACCATACCAACTCATACTTTAATAAATTATACGAAACTCAAAAGGCCACGATATCAAAATATAATGTAAACCATGTTTAAATAGCCTAAATTCCAAAATTGATAATCAGTATTATCGCTAATTGTACAAACAACGACATGATAAACAAGTTCTCAGTGTGAGCTACAGGATTTGTTGGTTCATCCTCAGCTTCCTCATTAAAAACTACTTAAACCAATGCCACTAGTGTTCTCGATTCTAAACAGGAAAAAGGACCTTCATCCAGCAACTTCTACATGTCCTCATGTCTCAAAACACTCATCTGCAGAAACTTCGCCGGAGGATTTTCTCTGTCGGTTCGAGAGTTCAGCGCTTCTTCTTGCTTGATTTTGATGGGGTACTGACCAGGTATATGAACAGAACGATGATGGAGATCACGGAAATCAGAGATCCGTACTTAGCCAACAACCTCTGCAAGCAAAAGATTGATTGTAAAATGATGATAATAGCAACTAAGAAAAGATTAATCAAAACTTTTAAGAGAAGAGACTAAAACATATTCATACCTTAGCCTGTAAAATTTTGACAGGATCAATTCAAAGGCAATTCCGGAAAAGCACAACCGAAATATAACAAACAAGGATCAGCATCAATAAATGGAAATAAACAGATTTAAAGTATCCTTGAGACGAGTGCAGTTTATATGGAAATGAATAACCTACCCACTCAAACTTCTTCTCAGGAGGTCTTTCAGCAAGGACGTCAAGAGGCAAGATAGGAGTTGAAAATGCCTCCTGCAACAAAAATAGGAACATGATTAAAATCAAAACGCAAAGATCGGAACAAACAGTTGTCCACCGTTGCAATGTCGAACCTGTAAAGCGGCCTTGTTAGGGACACGGAAAGTTATGACAGCAGGAGCAGCATAGAAAACCCCTTTTGTCTTGGCCTCCAATTCAAAAGAGTGTGACAAGATACCACCTCTAAAGAAAACAAACCAAAGAAAGATTACATTTTGAAATCAACCCAGAAGAGCAAAAACACAAAAGAAGCAAAGTTTACTAATAAAACACTCACGCATCAAGTCTTTCCCATGACTGCGAAGTGTTACCGCTAATTCCAGTGAACATATCTTGCGGCCAGTAATCATCGACAAGACTCACATCATACGCCGTCCTGCACAATTCCCACAAACAAATTCAAAACAATCTCCAATTACAACAATTAATTTCTCACACCCCACAAAACCAAACATTTACGCCAAATCAACGAAAAAAATGATCAAAAGGTCGAATTTTTCCAGCTAATATGTAATCACAATTCTCACAGCCAACAAAAACAAACATTTACGTAAAACCAACTATTAAAACGTTCAAAAGATCCAATTTTCCAGCTAATATGTATTCCGCAAGCACAATTTAAGAAACACGAAAACAAATTAACTAAAGTTCACATTCAAATTAATTAAAATGTAATCCCAAATCTTAATCAAACAGCTCAAAATCAGCAATTCAAACTCCTAATCTCAAATCAACAAAATTACCAATCAAATCAAAAAAATCAAAATTAAAAACAGATCTATAAATCAAAAACCTAAAAAAACAGATCGAAGAAAAAAATACTCACGCGGAACCTTGATTATAAATATCAATAGAAACCGAAACCCGTTCGGATCCCGATTTGAGGCGATTAAGAGAAGCCTTCTTGTGGGCCACAATAAATGGAGAATCGGTGGTCGCGATCGATGCCGATATGAGGAGGAAAAGAGTGAAGAGAATTGGGTACGTCGTCATCGGCATTGTGTGGCGGAGATACCGGTGGTGATGTGGAGATATTTGACTCTGTGGAAAGAGCAATGGAGAGAGGTTTTAAAATGAAACGACTTAGGCCGTGTGTGTTTCGTTATTGGGCCTTCATAAGCTAGGCCCATTATACTTTCGGCCCATTATTTTTTTGTCTTGGAAGGCTTTTTCTTTAATTATTAAGGAAAAATTAAATGAATGCAAAAATTTATGTTTAAAATGATAGAAATCCAAATAAGTTTGTTCATTTCTGTTAATACTAGTTAAAGTTTTGAAAATATAAAAATGTCTGATTTTGAGTTTGCAATTGTAAAAATGACAGGGTATGTTTAGTATTCATCGTTGTTCATTATTGTTCATATGTCGAGAGAACAAAAAGTGACATTTTGTATTTTAGAACATGAAATCTGACATTCATATAATTATGAACTAGAATCTTGTCAATCAACAAAAATGAACAAAATACACTGACATTCATATCATTCTAAATTTAAAACATAGTAGTTTGTATAATTGTTTGATTATTAACGGGATTTTTATTGGTATACAACCCTCTCATTAAAAAATTCAAATGTACACCTAAGTTATAAAATAGTTCTAATATACCTTTTATTTATTTGTTTTTACTCACAATTATCCCATAAAAAGTAGTGGCATGGGTTAGTTTTTTTTAAAAAGAGTAGGGTATTTTTAAATATGCATCCTCATAATGGTTTTATTGCATAAATTTTAGTTAGTGGGGTAAACTATGTAATTATCTCATTATTATTGGAATAATTATACAAATACCAACTTTTTAATAAGAGTATACAATCTGAATGTTCAATTTTTAAATTATCACTTTTTTTGTACTTGACTTTTATGTTTTTACAAAAAGAAATCCATTAACCACCTTAATAACTTCCATAGTTGTTATAATTGAAATTTGTTTAATTGACTATGTAAAAATTTCATTATTATTAGAATATTACAACATTTACACTCTTAACTATAATTCATTCAACAAAACTCATCAAATTTATACATATTCAATTTTATCCACTCTCTTTGTAAAAATACTCAAATCTCTTAAAAAAATTATTTCATATAGTTAACTTTATTGGTAATTATGAAAAATAATAAATAAATAAGTATATTATAACTGTTTTACATCTTACGTGTATATTTTAAATTTTTTAGTGTTAGAGATTATACACTCCTAAAAATCCATTATTACTAGGGTTAATTACATAAATACGAACACATTTTGTTTATATTAAATATTTTTAAAATTTATTTTTTAATCTACCACTTTTTAAAAACCAAACTTCCTATTTTTTTTCAAAAATACACCAACTAATTCTATTAACCACCTTTTAACTTTCAAATATGTAAAAAATAAATTTTATTATTTGAAAACACCATTCATGTAAAAATCTCTTATTATTAAGTGTAAACAATTGGGTTAATTACGTCAATATAAACCTTTCGATTATAGTATATACTTTTATAATTTATTTTCTAATTTAGCACCTTATTAAAATTAAGCTTCTCATTTTCTTTTTTCAAAAATCTACCCACTAACACCATTAACTACCTCAATTGAATTCTAAATATGTTAAAAATAAATTTTATTGTTTGGGCCTTACATAGTTACATTTATGTAAAAATCTCTAAACAATTTTCACCATTAATGTAAAGTAAAAAACCTGTCTTTACTTGTATAGTTTTCGCTCTCTTAAGGTCGACGCAAGAGAGAGGAAAAAAATTATACTAATTTATTTAATTTTTATATACGTTAAAAATTTTAGCTTTTATAACATTTTTACTTATAAAAATTTATGAATCCGTTGCCCGTTTAACTCTATTCTAATTTTGGTTAATGTCACAAGTATTGAGTATGAGTACTTAAAGACCAAGTGATTTAGCAAAAAATTTAATTTTATTTACTTTGGTTCATTTGTTTAGTTGTTGAGACAGATTCTTCAATCCAATCTACATGTTTTTGTCACAAATTTTGCACAAAACTACCGCACAATTGCATGGTAGGAACTCATCATACATAGGCGAACCTTTCTCTTGTGATACACTTTTCTGTTTAAAATCTTCTTGTGATAACATTATTAATGTAACAAACATGGAGTATTTTTGGACAAGTAAACATGGTGTGTTATATACCTCCATTTCGGATTTCATGTTTGGTAGAGATAATCTTGTCTTCTTAGAAATTCCTGCCCCATTCGAATTTAAATAAATGTAATATCCAAACTAACTCAACTTTAAATTTTTGGAAATACTTCAAAATATAAATTGATTTAATTAGTTAATTAGAAAATATGAAGAAAAGAATATGAAACATGAAAGGGCAGAGTCAAGAGATATAGCAAAAATGTGTTATTTTTCATTAATATGTTTGCTCGTGCCTTGTCAGTACTAGTATATCTAAAAATACTTAATTGGCTAGTTGTAAATAGTCCCAAACTATGGAGCAAAGGATTATATCAGACTTACCTACAACAAAATATTGATGACAATTCTCAAATATCACAAACAATGATGTGATAAAATAGAATGCAATGAAAAGAAAAATACAAGAAAACTAATAAATTTCATTAATCTAACACAAAATTCGTCAAAAATTGTCCGTCGAAAACACCACATTTTCTTGTAGTGCCAAGTCATCTTTGGCTAGTAGAAAACTCTGTTAACTTCATGCAAGACCTCTTTTCCTCTCTCACTTTCACATGCAAACGTATACCATATGTATACTCTTGGATGAAGTTATGATCAGAAAGCTTTAAGAAGAGAAAAGCCTAGTATGAGAGTGATGAACCTGTCAAGTAAGCCAAGGAGACTGCCTGAGAAACCAACTAAGGAGAGATTTTCTCCATTCATTCTGTATTAGAATCAAGATTTCGATTCATTATAGAGTTACAAGCAAAACCCGCCAAGAACAAGTAACACAGGCAAGTCATCCTTGGCTTCCTAACAAGCTCATCACCTTCATCTTAGGCCTCTCTTCTTCTAGGGTTTGAAAGCATGGTTGTGCACCAAACCAACATTTTGAAGTTTCTATTTATAGCCATTTCAAAGAATAAAATCACAAAGATTCGTATTGCCTTATAATTGTATCTTATCTTTACGTAGAAAATCCCTCATCACAGAGAAATAGTGAAGTTTGTTATAGAATGCAATTCTGCTATTTTTTAATATATACTTGTAATTTGTGTTTTTTTTTTCTGACTAATTAAACATTTTTATTTCTTTTAGAGGATAGCAATGGCCACGATGGAATTACTCCAAGCACATATTACTAGTTCTGCAGACACACATTGGCTTATGCAAATCTTTTTACTTATCATTATTAATGGATTAGAAATTTGTTTAAGGTAGGGGAAAGTGGTCGAATTAAAACATAGTACTGGAAAAAAGGGCAAAACACGGTAATATTATAGAAAAATATATAATAAAAAAGTGAAACTATAGAGATAAGTATGACAAAGACGGTGATCGCCCACCTCAGTCCCCTTAATTTGTTTCATCTATGCTTATTGATAGTTTGAATTTTGAGGTGATTATTCTAATGTATTATTCGATAATTAGTAGGGTTCACAATTCGGCTTGGACAGATCATAATTATGTCGTATTTTTTATCTAATATCATTATTTATGACTTAAATATTACAAAAATTGAATCATGTCATTCGTGTTATGTGATGATCGTTTACTTGCAAATCATATCATCGATAATTAGTAAGGTTCACAATTTGGCTTTGACAAATCATAATTTTGTCGTATTTTTTATCTAATGTCATTATTTATGAGATGACTATTATAAAAATTGAATCATGTCATTTGTGCTATGTGACAACCGTGTACTTGCAAATCATGTCATCGATAGTTAGTAGGGTTCACAGTTCGGTTTGGACAGATCGTAATTTTATCGTATTTTTTATCTAATGTCATTATTTATGACATAAATATTATAAAAATTGAATCATATCATTCGTGCAATGTCACAATTGTTTACTTGCAAATCATGCCATTGAATAAGAAATTACCATCGCTAATAATTTGTATATGGTGCTTCATTCATCTATCATGCATTAGTTGATGTCATGCATTAGTTGTTTG
>CANYCX012322823.1:0-12037 GCA_948193385.1 Breynia disticha f. nivosa | reverse complement strand
TGGAGAACCGCGGGGATGTGGCGATGCGAATGGAGTGGCGGGAGTCTCATGGATTGGCTAATGTACATGTTTGATAGGTTCAAAAAGGAACGATGGGGCACCATAGTTGCCGTATGCTGGGCATTGTGGAATAACAGAAATGAGGTGTTATGGAAGAGCAAATTTACTCCGGCTAGAGAGGTTCTGCAGAGGGGTACGAGTGTACTGAGGGCGTGGAAGGAAGCCAAAATGCTGGACTTGAACTCTGACTCGTGCCACAGGTTAGCTGGAGTTCAGAGCTGCTGGGCAAAACCGTGCGCTGGCTGGCTGAAGGTCAACGTCGATGCTGTCGTTGAAGGAGACTGGGGAGCTTTTGTGATGGTCCGTAGGAATGAAGTTGGTAGCTTTGTTGGAAGAATGTGCCGGAAAATTAAAGAGTGCAATGATCCTCTAGTCTTGGAAACGTTTGCAATTAGAGAGGCATTAAGTTGGGTGAAGGAGAGAAGGCTTTGTAAGGTGATTATTGAATCGGATTGTGCGGTGGCGGTGACGGCAATCCAAGAAAGATCACAATTTGAATCATATTTTGGTAGCTTAGTTTTGGATTGTATTTCTATTGTGACAACTCTCGTTGATGTTCGAGTTGTGTTTGTTGGTAGATCGGCGAACTCTGCGGCTCATGCTCTTGCACGGGCTGCGAGATCTTTTCTTGATCGATTTGTATGTGGTCTTTCTCCCCCTCTTTGTATTGTTGATGCCCTTGCGGCGGATTTAAGCTAATGAAATAACTGGAGTTTCATTCAAAAAAAACTAGAAAAATATATTTTATTTCTAAAAAGTAAAAAAGTACTAATTATATTCCTAGGGTTTATCAAACGGTGTCGTGGAAAGCCGCAACGACAACGTTGATGGTATGCATTCTTCTTCCCTAATTTTCCTCAATCAAAACACACAGTGAGAAGATTGAAAAAAAGGAAAAGGAAAATTAAAGCGAACAAGAGAAATGACGTTCGGATCTACACCACATTCCCCAGGGTTTTCACCGGACTACCTTGGCCATGGCCACTCTCAGACGCCAAGGGAGGCAATTCACCGCCCCTTTCATCTCTCCACAACAATAAACCTCCCCTCTCTGATCCTCTCAATAATCAATCTAACTCTGTTCGGGTTTTGTTGATAGTTTGAATTTCTCATTTTTATTTTTGTAATTGCAATTCTGGATTTGTGATTATTTTAGTTGAATTGAATACTAAGATATGGTGCTTATTCATCGAAACTTAAAATAAATGTTGTCAAGTGTATGGACATTTCATAATGTCGGACATTGTTCGATAATAGAAACATAGAGGGATTGTAATACAGAGTGAATTAAAATGGTGATGTTGGCATGGATTTATGATTTAAGAATAGCCTCTCTATTGAAGCAGGAAGATGATAAGACTGTTATGTATATGTTTAGTAATTGGGGCTGAGAGGTTGAATTGGATGTTGAAGTAAAGTTGGGGTGTGACTTGTGAGAGGTTAGAGTGGCTGTTTCGCATTAAAAGGAAGAGTAAATGAATGTATCATGGTTGTTTAAGATACATTGACAACTCAATTTGAAAAAAAAAACAAGGAAAGGAGTTGTGGGCAGGTTACTTTAGATAAACCGTACATCATCCAATGGACAAGTTTTGTTAACCAATACTAATGAAACTAGATTGTCGTGATTACAGTGTTGCATAAAAACTTTATATGGAGATGAATAGAACTGAGGTGAATTTTGGTTTGTGCTTATGAAGAAAGTGCCTCTTTTCACTAAATATGTAAATGTGGTGTGCAGGGAGCAGGTGCCTCTTGGTGTACGTTCTATTTCTACTCAAATTGGTAGGAATTATTGGTGTCAGATGTTTTCCATTTGAACCTTTTTTTTGTTATGATAGGACTCTCCTTGCTGCTACTTGGTGAATTAAGTTCACTAATAATACGTTCATTGTTTATGCCTTTTGCAGTCCAAAATCGGATGAAGAGTGTGAAGAACATTCAAAAAATTACAAAGGCCATGAAGATGGTTGCAGCCTCAAAGTTAGGAGCCATTCAAACTAGAGCAGAAAATTCTCGTGGTCTGTGGCAGCCATTTGTTGCACTTCTTGGAGACAATCCTGGTATTTTTTTCCTGTTGGTTACAAGGATCTAATGCAAACTGAGAATTGTTCTTTTGATGCTGCATAATCATAAGAGGGTTTTTATGCTATTCTCCTTAGAGTATCCAATTTGTGATATTTCGATGATTTAAGGGAAACTGTTCACTCAATCTACAGTTTGAGTTTTAGATTAACTACTTTGTTTGATTTAAAAATTATATGTCCTAGATTTTCTTGTCTGTACTGCAGTAAGACAAATAAATTTGTGGATAGAAAAATTGGTAATGCAGAGTTTCTGTATCCAAATTATTGTTATACATTGGTGGTTGGCATTTTTTGAATTTCATTTTTTGAAGCTTATAAAATTTGCAGTAATAACATGCCACTTTGTTTTGATGGTATGGTTTCTAATACGTCCTTCCATTATTTGTTTGCAATGTTTTGTTGGTTTTCTCAAGTGATGATGTGAGAAAGAATATCATTGTTACCATTTCTTCTGACAAAGGTCTGTACGGTGCAATTAACTCCACTTCTGTCAAGACAAGCAAGGCTATGCAAAGGGTGTCTTCTGGTAGGTTTTGTAGACAACAAAGTTTCTAGCTTTATTCGATTTGATGCTATAAACTTAAATATGTTTTCAATGACCACGGTTCCAGACAAAGAAACGAAATATGTTAACTTGGGAGAAAAGGAAAAAGCTCAATTGATTCGAGACTCCAAGAAAGACATCGAATTGTCTTTCACTGATTTGTAGAAGAACCCTCTAAATCACACACAGGTTGGTGGAGAAGTTATTGAAATGCTCTTGCATAATGAGACAATTACCAGCTGACACTTTCTTAATTTAAACTTGGTTTTGAGCAAATACAAACAGTCAAAATGGTTTCTGAACTTCTCTCTCATATTTGTGTTTTTTTTGTCCTACACAGGTCTCTGTTTTAGCTTATGACATTAATGTGGAATATGATGCTTTAAGGATTATTTACAACAAATTCCAATCAGTTGTCTCATTTCTTCCAACCATGGCAACTGTTTTATATCCTGAGGTGATTCAGAAAGCGGATGTGGTTCTCTTCATTTCTTTTTCATGTTTTGTGTTTATGGGTTTTTCTGTTTTCTGCAACAATTTGTTAATGCAAGCTGCAGAGAAAGAGGCTGAATCTGGTGGAAAGCTTGGTGAGCTGGACACCTATGAGATTGAAGGTGATGATGCATAGAGTGTCGTGCTTCAGAACCTTGCTGAATTTCAATTTTCTTATGTAAGCCTTACAGAAGTCTGCTGAATATTTTAATATTACTGAGCAATGAATCCATTATATAATAGGTAGAAGATGGACTACATAATCCTATTAAATTTTTGTAAATGTTCTATAATTTGGACACTTGCAACTCAAGTAAATGGCTTTTCTTCTCAGGTTCTGTTCAATGCAGTGCTAGAGAATGCTTGCAGTGAACAAGGAGCCAGAATGTCTGCTATGGATAGTTCAAGCAGAAATGTGGGAGATATGCTTGATCGTCTCACACTTACTTACAACAGGTCTTCTCTCTCTCATCCCTATTTCTCCCTCATGTACTTGCATACAAACGGATACACGTGATCCAGACCCTCATCTTCTTTTATCTTTCTTTAAGTAAGAAAATGTTTGAAGTGTTTTTTCATGCCTAGGGGAAAATTAACTTTGTTTTACTTGCTGGCTGAATGTTTTCTCCACAAAATTTAGTTATCTGTCATCTGTAGATGGCAATGTGCATAACCAATTTATAATATTTTATGTGCCTATTGTGCAAATGTTGTTAGTAAGCTTTTCATAACTTATATCCATGAAATGTTTTGATGCCAGAACTCATCAAGCATCAATCACAACTGAATTGATTGAGATTATTTTTGGAGCATCAGCACTGGAGGGTTAGTTTTGCTGCAAAGTTATTTGACGGTGACGAAATAAAGATACTGGCAAGATCTTTCTTGGGACTTTATAGTGCTATTTTGAGGACGCTTTGGCTGAGCTACTTCAATATTTTCCCTGAGCATTTTACTTCTCTGGGAATGGAATCACATGTTCACATTGTCAAAAATGAGTTTTCGTTTCAACATTTTTCAGATAATTAATGCTTAAAATCTTTTGGGATTTCTGTAAATTGAAGAACATTTTGTTCAATCTAACGCTTTCTTTCCTGTGCTGAGGCAGTTTGACTGTAATTCGAAACGCCAAGTGGCAAGTGCAGGGTTGTCTATAGTCAACAACAGTTTTCATATACGAAGATTTTACAAGTGTATTCAAGATTGAAGGACGTGCTTTTGCCCTTCAAACTTGGAGGAACTAAGGAACAGAAAACCAAGACACCTGACTCTTATTTACTTACATCCACATGTTGAAGCAAAAAAAAATTGGTATGCTTATGATTCCCTATTTTGGGAATCACTAGAATGCTACACACCCAACTAAAACACTTATTGTATGGTTCTAGTAGGTCTCCTTGTGAAATACAAATCTTGTAGGTGTTTTGGTGGAGAATCTCTGGCACAACTTCTCCAATTCCCTTGCCAGTGTTGATGGCCCACAGTAGAACACTCCTGTCCAACCAAACCCAACTCTATTCAGCAAATCACCTTCTTTTTACTCACCTTTAAATGCTCTAATTACTAATCACTCATCAGATATTTATATATAGTTTAAAAAAATCAATAATGTATGTATAGTTACGTCATTGAATTAAATTATGGAAAACTCGAGAATTACTACATTTATTTGAAAAAAATACAAAAATTAGAAAATAACACGGACTGTAAAAAAATATTACATACCCTATAGCATTATAGCTAAACCGCATTAAAAGTTGTTGGCCTAATCTACAACTGAATGTTGAATGATTTAAGTGGAAAATGCAATGGTGGGTTACCTATTCTTTCTCCTGCATGTCTTGTAGCCATGTTTGAAAAGATACTGAACCAATTTGGACGTGCAAAATGTGTGCGCACCTGAAACTCCCTCGCTTGAGAAAACTATCTTCTTTCGTAATATATGTTGTATGTAACAGACATGATTGTGCAAAATTTCAGATCATAATTTTACCTGAGACTTAGTCACCACATCGATCCCGCTCTTAGACAATTGCAGTGATTGTATTATGCTGATCAAGGCTGACCTTGCATCTCCTTCTTGGTATAAACTGGTTAGAAAGTTGTGCATCTCTATGATAGACTGAAACATCACCAACCAACTTGGAACAATTAGAACATCAATTATGGTTGTACACACGTGTAAGTTTACAAACGATACAAACTGTCGACCGAGCGGAACTGAAGTGTTTCTGAGTGATAATGTTACAGTGTGTTTGGAAAAATTAGGAGTAAAGTAAAGTAAAGTTTTATAAAGTAAGGTAAAGTAAAGTAAGGTAAGGTTTTATGTCAATTAAAATGATGTGTTGTTTGGAAAGAAGGTAAAGTAAAGTAAAGATTTGTAAAGTAAAAGAGAGTAAAACTACACTTATTTCCTCAAAGCACCCATTTGGAGAGTTGGAATTGAGGGTAAAAACCTCCAAAACACTTACCTTTGATTGAAAACTTTCTTTTCCAAACAATGTTTTTCCGATACTTACTTTATAAAACTTTTACTTACCTTCAAACCCTCCCACCAAACACACTGTTAGTGTGTGGCTAGTATTTTCTGCAATTTTTTTACCTGTTTTCGGTTTTTTCTTGATATTTTTGTTAAGACATCTCTGAACCACTCAAAAGAGTTTTGCTCTCTTGTGACCCAATAGAAGTAAGCCTTCAAAGGAATTCCTGAAAGGCAGCTTCCTCCGCAGCTGACCTGCAAGAATTTCAGTTCTCCACTCATTCTGTGCCATTAACAGAAGCAAACTGATATTATTTTTAGATCACAACAAGATATAGAGGCAAGTCGAGCAAATTTACGTGATCGAAACAAGTCTTTCGGAGGCCATTAGCAACATCATCAAGGATGCTAATGAAAGGAGTAGCTCCTATACCAAGTCCAATTAACATCACAACATCATATTTAGCATGGTCTTGAGATGAAGCTCCATAAGGTCCATCAATGTAGATCTTCGGATATTCCTTTGTGCCAGAAAGTATAGCCTGCAACCACAAAAATTTTTTAGTAATCTGTTTAGTTTTATTCTTTGAAGTTTGATTATAAGTTTCTAATTTGTTTACCTCTTGAAAGAGACTATATATCTGGTAACTCCAGTCTCCAAGGGATCTAATATGAACAGCAAGATGATCATCCTCTGGCCCTGAAGTTAATGAAAATGGGTGCCTGAAATGAGAAGGCAACTACTTCTAAATAAAATGACTACTTATTTATGCTTACAAGAAAACTGTAATAGTTATAATTACCATTGAAATGTTGAAATTTGAGGGCATTGCATGAAGATATACATTCCACTCTTGTACTTGAAACCTTCTGGTTTGTTTAACTTGAGGGATAAAACTTTTCCAGGATAAATACTTGCCTAAATGTATAAAAAAATAGTTCAATGAAGTATCTTAACAAACTTCATCATATGTATTCTGTTCCAAACATTTTCCAGGTTGGCTTTACCTTCAAAATCTGCATTTCATAGAACCCGGACCTTATTGCTCTGCAAATCCTTTCTCCAGCATAAAGCACAACTGGAATGACAATGTACATCCATGTCTACATCACAAACTTCTATATCATCACCACAACAGCATATTCGTACTAAAAAAAATCTGTTTCGGTTTTTATAACATAAATCTTACCGTTTTTTCATTTACGTTGTTGGTGAGGAAGAGGAACATGGAATGGACAATAAGCAATGCATAGACAACAATAAACAAGTGGTGAGAATACCAAAATGTATTGTATCCAGTGAAATGTCTAAGCGACATAGGCAAGGAAGGGGATTGGCGGCGCGACCACTTTGTTGCCAGCAAAAATGCGAAGGTCATCAGAACTACCATAGTAATTCCAGTTGCCACTTCTGTTGTAGTTAATATTTGGATATAAGATGGCTGATGGTACCCGAATCCAGCTGCTATTGTTTGCCGGAAAATTGATATGTCAGAACTGGTAATTCTTGGAAAATCACAAGCAAGATGGGTTCCTCCATGTAGTATCACACCTATCACTATCCCCCCTGCAATTAGCTGCCTTAGAAAAATTTTTGTCATTAAATTCTGTGGAAGCATATGACTAGTTCATGAATTGAAAGAAACATCAAGAGTTTAATTTTCGATAAGGTTCAATTTTGGGTATAACGCTTTGTTCATACTACAATATTGGATTTAATCTTTTTGTCGGTTTAATTTGATCCTTTGAGTTTTTATTGTAGCTCAATTTAAGGTCTTGGTTAATAAAAACATGTTAAAATCTCATCCTCAGTAGCGGAAATGATTTATGATGAAGTAAAATTGTTTTATCCGTTTTTATAAAAAAGAGTCATATTTGTGGATGTGATAGAAAAAATAAAGTTTTTTGGTCAAAATATTTTTTTATTTTTGTTTTTAAGTTATTTAGATAGTTTAATCCTAAATATCATATAAGTCTAATCCTAAATATCATATAATAAAATGATGCCGTTTTGAACTAATGTTCCATTATGTTTGAGATATAATGCAAACGTTAAACATCAAATTAGAGCCATAAAAAAATTGGACACAATATTATACTTTGAACAGAACGTTAGGCTCGAAATTGAAGCGGTTACTTTTTAGTTTCTTTTATTACAGAAACAACAAAAACAGAATGAAGAAGTACCTTGTGGAAATTGATATTGTCATTGAAAGGCACAACAGAGTTGATCCTCCGATTCCTGCGCATCCATGTAATAGTATTTCGACAAACAGGCAGCAGAATCACAGCCATGTTAAGCTTCAATGTTTCTGCAGCTCCCTTAGCAGTACAAAGGCAATACCCCATTACTTCAAAAGCACTTCTATGCCGGTACTGAATGAACTTCCACGTAAAAAGCGCGATGCAGATCATCAGCCACAGCAGAACAATCCATCCACGCCTCCAATATGACCGGAACAAAATTTCTGCCTTCGACATTGGTTCTTGCTGTTGTTTCTCTTTGAACTGATCATTTGCAGGAGCTACTGAACCTCTTGGTAAGCTAATTCTCAGCAGTGTTGCTAGCTGAGGTGCCTATTTCATTTTTAGTTACAATGTATTCATCAGTAACATGATCTTCATCATTCAAATCATGGATTCAGCAGAATTCAAATGCAAAATGAATTAAATTCCGTGACATTAGAGAAATTTCTATGCATAACAATCTATATGTTTTGTGTTCATTATCAAGAATTTAAAAGTTCGCACCTCTACAAATCCCTTCTGCTGATTATCAAGAACTTCCATGATTAGACCTGCATATTCTTGTGCTTCTTCATGTGTTACAGACAATTTATTTGTAGAAGCACTTAACAAAAGAGCCTGCATAGAACAAAAAGCGACAAAGTTGCAGAAAATTCAGCTTTTATATATCAGTTTTGCAGAAAATTTAGCTTTTTTATTTGCAGAATTAACCTGTTTGAGATCGACGTCATTAACTTTTCCATCCATGTTTTTATCACACCTGAAAGAGTTAACATCAATAAACTTAAATATAAACAACTTCTGAAGAAACTATAAAGTTCGATTTGATTCGTCTTTGTTGATAATATGAATTGTTACATGTCGAAGAGAAGTTTGACCCTCGAATCAAAGCAAGGATCAGACATTCGACGCCAGTAAGTATGTAATTCTGTTATTGTGATGTCGACTGTGACATCTCTTCTTCCTCTCAGAGCTCTCAAAAGCTCTTTGGCAAATTCTGGTGATTTTTGCATACCTAAAACATTGAAACAGAAGTGCATCAGTTGCAACTACACCACAACCACTATTCTTCTTTAGCTCCACTTTTTTCTTTTTTTACTTCAATTATTTCTGGGAAGAAGACATGTCACCAACAATATGGCATATTTATTTAATTTTAATAGCGTCGTGGCATTACAAATCGTATTTCTATAGTATATTCTTTCATCGTATTGCCAGCTGTGTTGTGCTGTATAACAAAATTAAGTCAGACAAGTAATTTATCACATTATTCTAACTTCGTTGTTGACTAACATTTGGAATTTAAAATTATTTTATGAAGTTAAAAACAGTGAATACATATTGATTGACAATTCATGAAAATTAAATATCAAAAGACAAAGCGAGTGGAGAGGTGGCAGGATAATATAACAGAGAAATGTTTAAGCTTATGGCATGTTGACAACAAAGCCAAAAACTCATGCGAATCTCTGAGAATATAATTCTTCTGTATCTATTCAACTAAGCATAATTTAATTTTTTTTTTGTAGCATTAATATATGTGTTAAACTTACCTATACAGATGCCAAAATCAGACCACTTCACCACTGGTTCAGACCCTTTATTGATAGCCAGCCTGAAGAATGTTTTCTCCACATATTTCCACTCAACATCAGTAAACCTGAGAAGCTCATTGATTCTCGACGACTCCTCACGGCGATCCAACGCTTCCAATGCTCCTGTTTTTGGAGAAAATGAGAGTGGAACTACTCTAGCACCATTACAACTAGACGTCGACATAGGCGACGGAGAAGAAGATGATGAAGAAGAAGATGAAAAGGAAGGTTCTTTAAGCTCTACACAAGGCTCCAGGAAATGGGTTGTCATTGTTTTCGTAAAGGGGTTTGTGATTAATGAGGAAGAATGAAGTAGTTGTGTGAGATGAGTGAAGTTTTTATAGTGGAATTTGCATGCATGGAAAAAATTGGGGAGTGGAGTGAGAACGAAGATGAAGCAAAAAGTGAAAAAAGAAAGATTATAATAATTTGAGAGGTTGAGTGAGGGAAATGAGAAAGAAAAACTTCTGGTTAAAATGAGTTGGGTTTGAATAAGATATAAAAGAGAGTAGTGGTGAGAGGAGTAGGAAGAAGGAAGGTGAAGATGAAGAAAGAGCAGGTAGAGTGCAGAGAGGAATATAGAGAAATTATTAGAATGGTCATGACATGTGTATTTTTTCTTACAAATATATATGTTTAAGTACTTTAGATAGATAGGAACCATTAGTTTCAGCTGTAAAGAGCTTCAACCAGCATATTCAGAGTGCAGGATTTGATTCTTGGTTCAGTAGCGGTGTTAGAACAGACATATTGACTTTGACGTCTTTTTTAGACTCTTTGTCCTTGATTCATAACTTAGTCGATCCCTTTTCTAAAGTTTTATAACAAAAAAAGATACATAGAGAGATAGTTTCTGCGGAAATATTTTTTGGCCTCACTTTAAAAATTTGAGGTTCGAATGTTAGCGTTCACTTTAATAGGTATACAAATTAGCTCCCAATATTTGGAGACCTCTTGTGGGTCTTTTATATTTGAGAGGTTCGAATGTCAGTGTTGACACTCATTTAGCAGATAGGTATACGACGTTATTTGTTGGTATTCGGAGACTACTTCTTTTGTGTCTTCTCTATCTTAGAGATGAACAAGTCTGATTCTCCTCTTGTTTTTTTTGAACCAAAAGAAGATAGAGAGAGAGAAAAGTGATATTAACCAAAATTTCTCCTAACCAATTACTTGCATGATGAGGTGATGTGGTGTTGTGAATTTGGATATAATTATAAACATTCAAATATATGATTTAGTTAAAAGAAAATGAGCTGAGAGCAATAGAAATTGGGGTGCCTTGACTCAACAATTTTTGCTTCACTAAAATAATGGTTTGTTCAAGAGATTAGAGTCTTGAAAATTAGAATTAACAATGATGTTAATGTGATTGAAGGATGAGGATTTGCAAGCAATCTCACATAGCCACAAATTTATGTGGCTAGTTTATGAAGCATGAATTTCCTTTCACATATGTAAATTTTAATCTGCATTGCTGGACACAATGCATACGTATAGTGGCATTAACAGAATTATTTCTTATATAGGTTTAGTTGATTGTGTTTTTGGTGAATTGCTTTTCAAGAAAAAACTTCTTAGAACAAATCGTAGTTACCTTTAAGGTATTGTTGGATTAGGAATGACGATTGAACTCAAAAATCGTAAAAAATTCACTCAGCATTCCTGTTTTGATCGGGAAATCTCAAGTTTGAAACATTTCAATCTCCCCACCATCACAAAAGAATAGAATCAACAGATTATTTAGTCTGAACATTCAGCTCACACCCTCATTATCCTTCATTCTTGCCATATAAACGCATGTCTATGGTGGTGGTGTGTACATGTTGTTAATTACTGATGTACAAATCATTAATATAAATATATAAAATATATGAAAATATTAAAAGTTAAGTCTTCAAGTATGACAAAATAATAAAATTCATACGAGTAACAAATAAATATTATATAAAAATTATTTAATATAAATATAAAAATATACAATTCATTTAAAGTATATGAAAACATTAAAAGTTAAGTCTTTAAGTATGAAAAATTAATAAAATTCATGCAAGTCAAAATAAAAAAAAATTTGAGTAAAAAGTCATACCCTATCCGAATTCGCGATAGACACAATTTTAAATGCTCGTACTTATCCCAACTCGATTTATACCGAGTTCGGATTTGACTTAACAAGAAAGGCATTCATAAATACCCAAAAGTTCACTATCCACTTCCATCCTTGTTCTTATGCAAAATTTGCTAATTCATATTTCTAAATAACAACACATTTGAAAGTAGGGGTGACAATTTTGGCTAACGGGTCATAATCGTGTCAATGATTTTTTCTATCAAATATTATTATTTAGGACATAAAAATCACTAAAATAAAATTTGTGTCATTTGTGTCGTGTCTAATCGTGTACTCATTAATCGTGTTATCAAAGCAGAAATTGTCAGCCTTATTTAAAACTCATTTATAATATACTTTTTTTATAAAAATATTTACAATTCAGGCAAACAACTAGCTAATCATCATTTTTGTAATAATTTT
>CANYCX012322001.1:0-19001 GCA_948193385.1 Breynia disticha f. nivosa | reverse complement strand
CAAAAATTACAATGAGAAAACAATGAAACCTTTTGGATTTTTGCACACTAGAGAATGATAGAGTTGAGAGCTTTTTGTTGCTAGCTTGTTGTATTTTCTGTAGGCTTTGTGTGTTGTCTTCTCTCTTTCTTCGAGCTGTATATATATAGAGGCACCCAAGATTCTTCTCTCTCTGATTTGAAAAATGCCCCTGCAGAAACACTTTGGTCGACTGACATTTGAGTTACTCGACTGATTTCTTTAATTTGGTCGACTAACCATTGAGTTAATCGATCGGACAAAATTGTAGAACCAAACTGACTCAAGTTCAATGTCCGTTTGCTCGAGTGGAAAAATGTCTTGGTCGACTAACATTCCAAATTGGTCGACTAACACTTTATGTTAATCGATCGAAAATAATTGTAGAATCATCCTGTCTTGAATCCACTTGATTTGCTCGAGTAATTTTTCCTTTGGTCGACTAACATTTTATCTGCAGCTCTATAACGTTTAAATTTGCTTTTGGGAATCTTTCGTATCTCCCAAGGACTCTTACAAGGTGCAGGATCCACTCACAAAAGCATGTGACCCATACTCAAAAAGTATAACCCACTCACAAAGTGCAGAACCCACTCACAAAAAGTAAACAGCTTTTTGTCTCTGAATTAGTCGACTAAAATACTTATTGGTCGACTAATTTGACCTTACCTAGCAGACTAACCGTTATTTGAATTTTTTGCTTTTCATTTTGCGCTCTTAATATCCTGTATTCAGGCTTAGTCGACTAACCCACAAATTGGTCGACTAACTTTGTCAAATGTTCATGTTAACACCAAAATCTAATTCCAAGTCTGCCTCATTTCGATCTAAGCTGTCTTATCAACCTGTGGACAATATTTATCAAGTTCATTTATTTCAAATCATTATCAAAACATAGAACGGACGTAATGTTCACCCCCATTGGTGCAACAATTTGTGGACAAGTGATAACCAGTCTGATAATGATAGGTAAATTGCCTGACTGGGTTACATTTGCAGGGAAGTGTTGAGAAGTGTCCCACATTGAATAAATAGAAGATGATTAAATGGTTTATAATGATATAGTTGTGAACCTTATATAAGCCAATTGGTTTTGTATTAGAAGGTTCATAACCTATATCATTCATAAATCTACTCACGTGTGTACAGTCCCATGGACTTTGACATCGTGCAATATGCATTTTTAATATTACAAAGATATGTGTATATGTACCACATCATTGCAGAGTACTTTTCACTACTTTGCTCAAATTGTTTCTACAAGCACCAACTATATCTCTCTAGCTGACTCTACTTATTCAAGGTAGAAAAAATATATGGTTGCTATTATAATTTTTTCTTTGATACAAGATTGAAGAATAATATGGCATACGTTATAAAAAAATGTCTTTGTGCACCGCTTAGAGGCTTCTTTAAATAGATACCTTTGAATAGATAATGTAAGAATATTGGCTTTAAATATTAATGAAACTTGAATAAGAATGTTTAAAAAGGAGATTACCTTGACTAAACTAATCAATCTCAAGCTCAAGCTAAAGTCGTCTTACTGTATTGTCTTGATTGTATATGTGTTGCAAATAATCCCACATCTCCTTAGATTTACTAAAAGAGTGTAAATTGTTCATCGTGTGTGTTTTAGTAGAACCCAAAATCCAAATGGTAATTTTAGTGTCTTTCTAACTCATATTGAATGTGTTCTATACCTCCATTAGGAATGGGAGATGATCCGTATGACTCCAAAGCTTTTTTCCTTTCAAGAATATTTTGAATTGAAATTCTCAAACTCCATAATTATTTTCTGTAAAATTGATAGCTAAAGTTTTTGTACACATTCTTTTAAGAAAAGCACGATTTCTGTGATCACAATCTCTGCCATTAATATGTACATATTGGAAGAACATCATCTTCAAATGTTGAAATTGTAAGCTTCGCATGGTGATTAAAAAATTTATCTAGCTAACTCTACTTATTCAAGGTGGACAAATATGTGGTTGCAATTATAATTATTTCTTTGATATAAGATTGAAGAATAATATATCAAGAATATATGCCATAGAGAAAAAATGCCACTATATATAGTTCGGTCAATGCGATCTACATTCACTGAAAGAAGTAAGTTATTTTATTATCAGTCACCAAAAGATGAGAGACAAATACAAGCCACCATATATAGGTTTACACGAAGATCACACTAAATCTTAATTTTACCGTAATTTTTTAACTATGTTACCTAGTTAGTATATTAAATCAATCCTATACATTCCATCACTTTAAATCTCTCAAAATTCAACCCAACATAATATAATAAATAATTCTTTCTTTCAATTTTGGCATTACCTATAAGATTATTGTTTTAAAATGTCACGACAGTAAATATATAACTGAGTTTATTGAAATTGTGTCAAAAAAAAAAGTAGCTGGTTTTCTTTTTGTTAGTAAAAATAATTGTTTCTAACTTGTACAATCAGACGTTAGACTGTGAGACTACTCAATGCATTTTGCTTAATTTCTGTATATTAATAAATACCATTGTTCATACCTTTTTTGAATTAGAATCTAGAAAAATATTAATTTTATATATGAAACATTTATATAGTCACTGTTCATAAATATATATTTCATTATAAATCACCGTTTTAACAAAAAAAAACCTATCATTAATGATAAAAAAACAGTCGTGCAAGTCCAGAATTCATATTACTAAAGCTAAAATAAATTATTTAATATTATGATATTTGACTTAATATTTAATTGACACTTGACAAAATATTTCAATAATAAAATAAAATAAAATAAGATAAAAATAAAATTTCAATTAATTTATATAATGCCGCTTAACTTTTAAAAATTAAATTAAATTATTCATTATCTGAAATAAGCACAACTTACCTTGTGATCATATTTAATATCTCAAATGAATAAATTTATCTATAAATAAAGGGATAAATGCCATGTATACAGTTTTAGAAAAATTATTGTCTATAGAGAATTTTTTTGGAATTTGTAACGATAATAAGTTTAATAAATAAATTTATTTTATTTTCTAAATATTCCTATAAAAAATTTATAAAATAATTTATAATAATTATTATATTTTAAATTGATAAAATTAGTGCATTCATAATTTACGATATTTCGTCACATTGTGCGAATAATATGGACTAATTAAACGTTTTAGCAGAAGAAATGTAAATAAAAAGAACTGTGTGGATCACTTTATACCAACAAGAATTTAAAGAACACTCTCGAACACTACGTTGGTCATAAAGACCAATAGGCACTGGGAGATATTGCTGGTCACGATAGAGATAAAATCGAATAATAAGGTGAACTTAAGATATCGTACGTGTGAACCCTAAATTGTTCTCAAAATGATTAGATACACATGTTCCAACCCTCCTAAAATTTATTCCAAGCCTAAATGAGATAGTATGCTTTTATCACTAAAAAAAATGAAAAAACAACAGATACTTTTCAACAAATTTTGTCGAAAATAAGAAAAATTCTGACAGTTTCCATCAAAAACATGAGATTGACAAAGTAGCCGTTGGATATAACTTAATTTTCGTTGAAAATAACAATAATTACAAATTTCGTCGAAAATAACAATATTATTAGAGAGAGAAAAGATGGAAACGAATTTTGAGAGTTTTGAAAATCTGCAATATACAGTGAACAAAATGCAAAGGAAGATTGATATGTAATCCACACAAAGATTTTATTAGAAAAGTGAAAGGAAGTTGAGATGAGAGGAGGATAGAGGGCCAAGCCATTCCTCCATTATCACCAAAAAAAATGCAAAAGAAAGATTACATAAATAACTTAGTTTTGCTTCTTTTTTTTTTGGAGCAGTCTTAGTTTTGCTTTTTAATTGTAAACTATAAGAGAAATTTACATCCCATATCAATTATCTACTTATTTTTCTGATAAAATATTTTATGACACTTAAAAATAATAATCATTGATTTATATATGAGATTCTCATCAATATATATGATCTTACTAGTAAACAATAATAACATGGGTTTTATTTTTTCAGATATGAGGCTTATAAGCAAAATTTAATGTATAATTAACGTTGATTAAAATTTTTTTAAATGGTATACATTAATTGCAAACAAACAAAATACTAATTTATTTCCCAATTATTTTTAACAGTATAAAATTTATACAAAAGTTATTTTTTATAAAATATATAAAAATACATACATAATAATTTATTACTATATATAAAATTAAAAGTTTATAATAAGTTTAAATTGATTATTTTTTATTTTTATTTATTAATTTATAAATATATCTCATTACTAGGATGTACAGAGTTGATATAATTACATAAAGTTGATATTAAATTTAAAATAATAAAAAATTTAATCTTTAAAATCAGTAAATAACATAACAATTCAACATATATCAAATTGAATGTTTATATTAAATTTAAATTTATAAATATATATATATATATATATATATATATATATATTCATGTATAAAACAGTTTAAACTCATGCATAAATTTATATAAAGTTTATATAAAGATTATATTATGGTTAAACTTACTATAAATTGAACCCGTACAAGATGTAAATAAAAAAAAGTAGTTATTTGTAAAAATTGTAAAAATGGCGTACATTTGTAATAAAAAGAAAAGAAAAGAAAAGATGAGTATAATTATCCCAAGAAAGATTCCTTTTGGACCCCATACGTCCAGCCTATCCTTCTGAGCCCCACACACCTGTAATATCCAACCCATTTCGGATTCCTCCTCCTCCTATAAATGCATGAACATGCATTTCTTCCACAGAGATATACACACACCTTGCAGAACATACACAAGCCTTTCCAACCTTTTTTTACTCACTTCATTAACATTTCTCTCAAGCAACCATGTCTAGCACCTGCGGAAACTACCACCGCGCTGATACGACTAACTTTGTGTGAGTATTTTCACCTAAACTTCTTGTATTGAAAAGAATATTTAGTTTAAAGTTGTTTTCCTTCTTAGGATAAATCCTTCATGCATGAATTATATCGGAACCAAAAAGGAAGACTATTACTGTCGTGTATTATTCCGTTTTTATCGTAATATAAGAAGTGCTCAAGATTAATATACTGAAATTATATAATGATTTGTTATGGTTGCTTGATTTGTTGTATGATTTATCAACGGTGTGTAACAAATGCTTGCATTTTAAGATTTGCAGGATGAACGGAAGCAGCTGTACTGTTGAAATCGTCGAGACTGAGGAGAAGTAATTTCTTGATTTATTATTCTCCATACACTATAATAGATGTAAAACAAAAGAAGCTTCTTAACTTTTATTATAAATTTTAACCCACCATATAACCAGTTAAATGAATTAAAATTATACGAAGAATCTAGGGATTTCATTGACACAAAATTCAAATCTAAATTTCTCCGAGCCTAGAAAAATAGCAGGACCAGTAAGACATAATTATATGATATGAAAACATAAAACTAAAAAAAGATACTTATAAATGTGTCGTCAATGAGTTTATAACTCAAAAATACTCAGATTTTCTGCATTAGCATGGATTATATATACTTGGATTTTTTGTTGGAGGAAAGTAAGACAAACTAATGGAAGTATGGGTTTGGTGTATGCAGCGAGTCGACGGTGGTGATGGATGTGCCTGTGGCTGAGAACGATACAAGTGCGGGAGCAGCTGCACTTGTACCAACTCCAACTGCACCTGCGGGGGTCACTAAGAAGAAGAATATAGAAAGAAAAGAATAGTATGATGTCCATGGACATCGACATACTAAATATATGTTGTCAATAATCGTCTCAGTGTTTCTTATTAAAGTTGTGTGTGTGAAGTGAAGTGAGTACTGTTAATTATGTTTCCTTTCATAGTTATGTGATGGTTATGTTTGTGATTTGTGTGGTTTAATGAATTATCGTTAGTAAACTCTCTTGCTTCCTCCGTTGTCTCCGTAAGTTCAGCCATTTGCATCCTTATTTACTTAAAATCTTGTACTATGATAGCATAGGATGTCTATATATATACATGATCCTCCTGCTGCAAGGGCTCCCGTGCCCTCACTTTATTTATCTATAAATTAAATTTATCCACTTTATCCTTGAGGGTCAACCTAGCTGAGTTATAAAGGGTAGAGTGATCCATTCGTTCGAGATAAGCTTAACTGATTTGGAATAATTGAAGGAAGGTGTATTAAAAAATAATTACGTTGGACGCTTGGAAGAAAAAGTAGTTATCTTAGATTCTTTTGCCAACGAGATAATAACGACTTTTTGTACCTTATCTGTTTATCCGATCATGCATGCAACAGTTAAGATTGTGTATTTCCTGATTGTGTATCAGAGCCTTCTTGACTTTTTTTTGAGACCTTAGATAAATTAAATAAAAGAGGAATCATATGTTAATAGAAATTATATTTTTAAAATTTTATTCTATATTCCTTAATCTGGGGTTGAAACTAATGTTAATAGAACTCAGAGCATATTCGCAGAGCAGTGCAAATCCACCTGCAATTTCTGATAATAATTTATCAACATGTACAATAGTAAACTCTCTCTTTAAGAATAAATTTGACAATCGTATTAATATTTCCAACAAATGTCACAACCAACTTTCACTAACATACATTCTCTAAATCATTTATATCTCAACAATTCCAACTATTCTCTGATTCTCATCATTGCATCACTCTATAATCTATTATCCCATTTTAGATATGACCACGTTTCATTAA
This sequence comes from Breynia disticha f. nivosa, assembly GCA_948193385.1. Lineage (NCBI taxonomy): Eukaryota > Viridiplantae > Streptophyta > Magnoliopsida > Malpighiales > Phyllanthaceae > Breynia > Breynia disticha. The sequence goes on along the minus strand of CANYCX012322001.1, from coordinate 12,244 downwards.
CTGTTGGTTACAGTTGAAGAAAAGTTTAAATCTTAATCTTAATTTTATTACTACAATTCATGATGGTTTAGACACGGTTCCGGTTCAAGCATTGTTTAGACGGTTTAATCAAACAGTTTAAAGACGATTACGATTTTACGGTTTGAGCGGTTCTATTTTTTCATTAATAAATGTTTTAACTTTTAACATAACCAAATCAAACACAATAATCATTTAATATGCACTACGAAAAAGTGGGCATGATTTCAAATTTAAAAAATATATAACTTCCTTAATTAAAATAAAAAATTACAAATAATTATAAGTAATAATTGATTTAAATATTTTTAAAGAAAATACATAAAATCACATCAACTAATATATTATTATTAAAAAATATATCAAATGTTTAATGTTAAACTTAAATTGGTTAATTTACTATTTGTGAATTTAAAATAGTGGCTAACAATAATAAAAGTAATTGTTGACCATTAGAATAGTTAAACTGACGGTTGAACCTTCGGTTGAACTGCCAGTTCAACGGTTTAAAAAAAATCCAAACCTTAACCTAACCAAAATGTCATTGTTCATAACTTTTTTTAACGATATTAGTTTGGACGATTTCAGTTTCTTTTTTACGGCCTGGTTCCATTCAATTTGACGGTTTCAATTCATTTTGGTTGTGTCTATCATGTTAATTTCTCTCACAATAATCTCTCTAACTTACACTTTTAGTTACTTCTTTAATAAACAAATCTTATTAAGAATGTGTAACCAACAAAAATTTGGATTCAATGCTACAACTTTCAAGCAGAGAAAAGGACTTCAAAACACCAAATCAAATCAGAATCTAATAAATTTAATAACAAAATGAGCAAATTAAGTAAAATCATCATTAAAATTGATCACAACACCCTTCATTAAATGAAAGAGACCCTTGAAAGAGAGTAAAATAAAACAAGAAGAATAATTTAGTTTGAAAACCATTTACCAGCAACATTGATTATTGGTATTGAGAGAAGAGAGAGAAAGAAGGAGAAAGAAGGAGAGAAGTCACATGTAAAGGAAAAGAAACGTCAATTGAGTTGTCTTGGGAATTGAAGAGTTTTGCTTGAAGTGGAAGCTTTGTTTTCTTTTTTTTTTTTTCCTGTAAAAAGCAATACACCCTATGTACTCAATGAGGCAATACATACGGGGAGTTTTACTATAAGTTCCTTATAAAATAGATTCAATGAGGCAACGAAGTACAACTGTTAGATTCAGTAAAAATAAATTTGAAATTTTTATTTGTTTAATAAAAACAGTTTTAATTTTACATAATCTGTACAGTTTCAATAAAAAGAAGAAGGGAACTTACCCTCAAAATCCTCATATTAAAATTTACCCATATATAGGTATATTATGAAAACAGTTTTAATTTGGAATTTTTATTTGTTTAATAAAAATAGCTTTAATTTTACATAATCTGCACAGTTTCAATAAAACGAAAAAGGGGACTGACCCTCAAAATCCTCATATTAAAATTTACCTATATATATTGTCAATTATAAAAATGTGAAAATTTTTATTTGTTGTATTTTTATTATAAAAATGTGAAAATTTACCCATACATAATCTGCACAGTTTTAATTTTACATAATCTGCACAGTTTTAATTTTTATTTGTTGAATTTTTAATTGTGAAAATTTCACCCTATGTATTGTCAATTATAAAAATGTCCAGTAATTAAAGAACAGGACACATGACATGCAACTAGCTCATCTGCTCTTTTAAATCCCTAATTCCCCTCTGCCGACTCTATCTTCATTTTTGAAAACACAAACCACAGCCTCCTTCTTTTTATTTCTCTCTTCCCTTTCTCCAGCCTCCTTCTTTTTCATTTCTCTCTTCTTTTTTTTTTCAATTATTTCTTATTAAACTTTTTTTTAATAACTTGATGAACTTGTTCTTGAAGATATTAAAGAAGACGACAAGGAAGACGACGAAGAAGACAATGAAGACGATGATGTTGAGGATGATGACAAAGACGATGAGACACTGGTCGGATTTTAAAAACTTGGTGAGTCGGTGGTTGTGATTTACGAGTGGAGCTTGTGGTTGTTGGTTGTTTGGTGGTTGTTTGTAGATGAGAAAGAGGATGACGGCTGTGGTTTGTAAGATGAGAAAAACAAAAAACGACAACATTTTGGTGGTTTGAGTTTTTCAAAAGAAATAATGAACAATAATGAACAACAATAAACATATACGTATGAACATACAACTAATTAGATTTAACAAAAAACGATCTACAGATGAAAGGGAAAATGGAAAGGCGAGTGATTTGTGTAGAGTTGGGGCGGGGTTTCCCAGATTTCTGATGTGATTAACAATAACGAACAATTATAAACACTAAACATATAAGAAATATGAACAATAATGAACAACAATGAACACTAAACATATATGTATAAGCATATCTGGGCATTTTTGCAATTGCAAACTCAGAATTGAGCATTCTTATAATTGATGAACTTGAACGAGCATAAACAAAAAAGAACAAACATACATGGACATTTTTACAATTACAAACTCAAAATCTGACATTCCCCTAATTTTCCTGTATATTATCAGTATATATTGAGGCCTTTTTTTTTTTCTGTGGCCCTAGGCAAAGGCTTTAGTGGCCTATGCCCAGGGGTGGCCCAGTTGTGTATATATATTGATTGTGTTTTAGTATAAACTCTTTTGTAGGTTTGGCAAATTAAGACAATAATCAATTGTATTGATCTTAATTAAATAATTGATTTCAATTAATTAGTTTATCAGTATCAAATCTTTTCAAACATCTTGGTTTTCCTTTCCATTTGTGTGGTAACTTTGTTTGGTGACCAAACCTTCAAGTCTTTGCTAATCAACTCTCTGCTTCATTCAACATTGTTCGTCTCATTTCTAGCCACCTCTGGTTTTGTCCCTAGACCCTGACCCCTGTTGATTTCTCCTTAACCCATGTTGTTCAGGCCCCTTGCCCCCTACTGACCAGTCCCCTCACCTCTGTTGGCCATGTATGTGGATTTTGGATCTTGTTGAATTTGTGAACTTCGATTTCACAAGCTCAATTCGGGACCTGACCTAAATTTTTGGTGCAAATACAACTTAGCTTTGTCCCTATAATGTACGCGATCAACCTGTTAATGTACTGCAAGTGCCATCTATCCATTCGTGTTGGTGCCTTTTCAATTCGAATTGGTTCAATCCATGTACAACTCAAATGAATTCACCCCTTGTACAAACTCAACTCACGTAATTTCGTGTAGTGTTATTGCGTAGATTTTTCATGTCTATTTAAATTTCAAGGGGTTTAAACTTTTATTTGTCATATTTCTTACTGTTTATTTTGATTCATATTTTGATTTACATAAAAATGAACACTATTATTTACATTTCAAATTAACGTAAACATAACATGTAAAATTAGGTTAAAAATATGAATTATGTGTTATTTATAATTACTATTAAATCAATTAAATTTAGTCACTCGATAGAACTTTTGTCTATATTTTTTAAATTATACATTAATAAATTTTTAACAGATTATAAACAGACTGCATTTAAGTCGTGTTTTGAATTATTTGTATAACTAGTTATAAATATTTCACATTGTTTACCACCCAAATTAATTTACATCTTATCCAAATATATCTAATTTCGTATTATATCGTGTTGTTATATCATGTCAATTTGTTAGTTTGTTTGTTACCTTTCTCACGCCCTCGTCAAATATACAACTTGCATGTTATATTCTCAAGCTTTGATTGCCAGTTTTAAGCTAAAAAAATTGACTTGATCAAGCATCTCCTTGATAATTTTTTATGAGGCTGATTACAATTTGAAATATAAAAATAAAAAAGAAACAAGAAAAGCCATATAAAAAACGCAAACTAAAGAGACATAGAAAATGAAAATAAGAAATAAATTTAAAGTACAAAAATCCTATAAAAGAATATATAAAAAATAACTTTAAAAAAAGCAACAAAAACAAAAATGCCCCAGAGAAATGGTTAATGCTTTCCATGCCAAAGTGGTCTTTTTAATGCTACACAAAGACGTTTTACTCCTGAAATGATAAATTTACGAAACAGATCTTCGCAATTTATTAAAACAACTTCAAAATTAAGGAGGGCTCAGTAAACATTGCCAACTTGATAGTTCTAAGAATATACAATTCCTGCCTACCTTTAAAGCGTACATATACTCGTAGAAACATGTGGAGTAACATATCGTTAAACAATCATAGTGAAATATATATATTCTCCAAGAAAGATGTAATAGTTTTGCAAAAGACTAACACGAAAGGCATAAAGGTGAAGTAAAATCTGAGAATATGTTCGCCATGTCTTCATTACAACTTCAAATAACACCGCATGCAATGTCTGATTGCTGCATGTCTTAAAAGATGGCACAGTGATGTTTGATTCCGATGCGCAACACAAGTTCCTTCAGCCTTTTTTGGACCATTAGCTCTAACTTAAACGTGTTTGAAGCTCGAGATCAAGCATCTCTATTTGTAAAACCACAAAACACCAAAAGGATAAGAGGAAATTTCGGATAATTAATAGCAGTATAACACATGAAAAGAACAAGGGCATAATGTTTTGTAGTCACTATGTTATATGCATAATTGTTCTTCGGTCTCTGTATTACTTCACTCAATCGTAAAAATTCTTAAGTTTTTTAGAGATTAATAGAAGTGTAACACATAAAAAGAACAAGGACATAAAACCTTGTAGTCACAGTGTTATATGCATAATTGTTATTCGGTCTCATTGTTATTTCAATTGTAACAGTCCTTTTCCACAAACCAGTCCAAGTTAAATAATAGAGGTCACACGTCAATAAAATTAACAAAAATCTTAATTTGGACTAATTTATTAAAAACTCAAGAATGCTACAGTTACGTGAAAAAATAAAGTGATCGACTGTTGAATAGTTACACGTATAATACAAGAACGCCAATATGTATTATACTCGATCAGCAACTAATATAGAATTTTTTTTATATGGATAATTGTATAAAATTGTACATGTTACGAAGGTGTGAAATGCATGAGCGAACAAAACTATAGTCGAGAGAAACTGCTCTTTGCCCTTTATACTTCAAGATGACATTGACTTTATGCCTAGTTCTGACAAGCATTTTACACCCCACAACTGTTAAATTAATTCCAACATATCAACAAAACTTGAACTTTGAAACCCTCAGCCCGAAGGCATTGGCGACGAGCCTCAATCCATTTTTTCACAAGCATCTTCAGCGTGCTCCACTATGCATCATCTCTTAGCTTCTTCAAGGCAAGCACAACAGATTTTTTTTTAGCAGAGTAAGAATTTCCCCAAAGCAGCCCTCCATTGTCATGAAGCACTACAACTTCAGATAAAAAATGGAGCAACAAGACTATAAAATTCAAATAACTCAACAGAAAAGCAATACCCACACAAAAAGAATTGGATAAAAAATTGAATATGGTTGAGCAGTTTTTAACCAAAAATTAAATTGGAAATCCTGAACAGATACAAGTGTTAGACGATAGTTTTTCTTTACAAAGAAAGACCAAGTTGTCGCATACTCTCCGGACCATGATAGAAAAAATAGTAATTTATTCTCATGGATCAAGAAGTGTAGATTGTAATTCATGGTAGAACAAGTCGTGTACACATACTTTCTAATCGTCTATATGAGTTAGTTGTAGTTGAAAGTAGCTAACAATAACATTGTCTATGAAAACATGACCTTTTCCATGTTTATTCTATTACACTATGAGAGTGGTGTATTCACTTTATTCACTTTATTTTTTTTTCCCTTTCATTCTGTTAGTAGTCATAAGTCTGTCCACGACTAAACGAGTCAAGCAGGACTAACTGACAATATATTTTTCAGTTAAGAGACTTATGAGGTAATTTTCTTATGATATAAATATATCATATAAGGAAACCCTAGTCTGAAATTACTTTGAATGAGTTTCACGTACGATCAAAAAAGAACAGTTTCTTTTCTCAAGCCGCCAGGTTCATTCGATGGTCATTAAGTAGGAAGGATTGCGAAAGAAATGCCTTCGACTCGACAATCTGTCTGTAGGAAAAGGAGACCGACTGTTAATCTATCAAGGATCTCAACTATTCTGTTCCGATAATCAGATAAGTCTTTTAGATTATTTACTGCTTTGTGCTTTACTCTTTGTGTTAAGATCTTTCACATTCCTTTGTGCGATGTCATCTTCTTTAACATATTTGAAGAAAGTGTGAGAAGTCATCTTTCTTTTTCAAAAACATTTAAGTGTAATTTTGATGCATAAAAAACAATATGAAGATACATTTTTTATAAATTTTCAAAAAAAAAGATAAAAAAATATGAAGCCAACAATTAGGCAAAAAATCATATTTGTCGAGCTTGATATACCTTCCTCTGCCACAACAGAGGAAGATTTTTTTTTACCATGCAATGCAGTGCCCAACTCATATCATGTCGCATGAAGGGAATTGTAGTGTGATCTATTTGTCACACGATGTTGCCTAGGTCCCATGGGGATGGAGGGGTTTGCAAGGATGAATTTTTTTGACAATGATGAAGTAATGCAACGGGGAGAGAGAGTATGTGATCTCACTATAAATTTTTCAATTTATAGAGTAAGGACTAAACTGATAATTTTAAGATACAGTAAGCTTGATCCAAAATTTTTATGACTAAACATTTCACGTATTTTTATTATTAAAATTAGAAATTTCGATCTATCATTTTCCGGAAGTACTAATTAAAATACGCTTTCCAATATAATTTTTCTTAATCTCATTCTTCTGAGACCTAAAAGTTCGAGATCGTTTTCTTTTCTTGTTTTTGTTTTGTGGGGAATAATTCATTTCCCTTTTTTTCTTTATTTGTTATTTGGATGGGAAAGAAGTAGGATTTTGTCAATACTGGTTCAATCAGTGAGTACATTAACAAGAATACAAACCAATGATAAGAAAATGGATGCTCGCCTTCGTGCCATGAAAGTATGGTTTAGGGTTTACTAGATTTCTAAGAGTGTAAATCACTCCTTGAGTTTACTATAAATAAATAAATAAATAATCAGTCATACTCTATTTTTGCGAAGTAAATTGTGTTCATTAGAGTCAATGACATACTTTGAAAGCCAAGTTAACATACTTGATACTTGTTCTAAAAGATGTAACATACTTATAAAGCCAAGTTAGTAGCAAGAATGATATGCAGTGTACTTGAGCTTATACACATCTGCTTTATACTAGGTGTTAATTGTACATAAGCGACACACAAATTGGCCCTTTTCTAACTGTTTATTATAATATATTAAACAAATTACCGAATAAATGATTGCTTACAAAATCAAAGAGTTGAATGCAAAAACAAAAAATCAATTTTGTTATAAACTAATTGAATTTCATAGGTTCCTCAAATAATTCCAAAAGACTTTATTAAGTCATATGCTAATAATTGAAAGATAATATGAACTTGGTCCAAATATGATAAATAAAATTCCTCATACTATTATTCTTCAAATAGTTTAAATTTAGTCTAAACATAATAATATAATGATGATTTGCCCAAGTTCAGACTATTTAAAAATTTTAAAAACTAAAACACATATGTTAGAGGTGAGACAAGTACAAGTACAAGAGATTGCTTAACATAGACATCTTAGCTTCCAAAAAAAATTCCAAGAAAATTTCTAGTTGCTAGTTCAACCATAACACAACCATCTTGGCATCCAAATAAAATGTTCAAGAAACTATCTCATAAAGTTTCCTTTCTCTCAACTATATCTTCCATTTTTCATTAATGTAACTTTCATGAAAATGTCATCTCAGAAAAATTGTAATATAGAGTATGTTATATTAGCTATTATAAAAAACTTTCCTTTCTCTCAACCCATTTAAATTTTATTTGAAAATAAGATGCAGAAGATATTGAACAGATGAGTAACAACAAAATATGAGATGATCAAACATATGTTTCATATGCATTATTCTAACTGTACGTGCTACAGAAAATATGGAAAATTAAAAATTGTGCAAATATTTATTGAATAGTTAAAATAATTTGCATGACATAAGAGAAAGAGGAGTGAAGAAAAATTTGGCTAAGATCTGGTGTAGAAACAAGAAGTTACTGTTGTTGTAAGAAAGCATGAGCATTCTAGTGAAATATATGCAAAGAGTAATTTCAAATTTTTGATCTTTTCACAATTTATTTAGGGGAGAATTATTTTCTTTTTTTCTATTTTATAAAGAATAGTTTGTTTTCATTTTTCTTTCTGTTTTTGTTATTCGAGTGAGGAAGAAGCAGGATAGTGTCAAAATTGGTTTGATTGGTGCGTACATTACCAAGAATACAAACTAATTATAGGAAATGGATGTTCACCTTTGTGCCATGAAGATAGGTTTCTAGTTTATTAGATTTCCAAGAATCAAATTATTCCTCAAGATAATTACAAATAAATAATCAATTATGTTTCATTTTTGTAGGGTGAGATGTGGTCATTAGGTAAATGACATGCTTTGAAGGCTAAGTTAGCATATTTGATATATGTGTTCTAAAGGGTGTAACTTACTTTGAAAGCCAAGTTTGTAGCAACAATGATATGTGTGTACTTAAGCTTATGCACATCTACTTTATACTATGCGTTGATTGTACATAACCAACACACAAATTGACATTTTCTAACTATTTATTAGATTTTATAAAACAAAATAATGAATTGAATGTAAAAATAAAAAGTCAAATTTATTGAATATTAATCAAAGCTCAAGAATTTCTAAAAGATTTTCAAGCACTGTAAGACATTGTACAAAAATTTCTAATGAATATTTTAAGTACTTCAATTTACCGCTTCTTTCTTTGGTGTATCATGGGGTTCAACAAAGAAATCCAAAAAAGCATTCAATGAGTTTCGCAAATAATTTAAAAAGACATTGTTAAGTCATATTTTATAAACTAATGGATTATTTGAATTTTTTAAAATATGAAACGAAAATATGCCTTATGTTATTATTCTTCAGTTAGTCTAAATTTGGTTTGAACATGTTAACATAGTACAAGAATGAACGGTCGCTTAACATAGTCATCTTGGCTTCCAAAAAACTTCCAAGAAAGTTTCCAATTGCTAGTTCAGTCTTAACACAAAAATCTTAGCTTCCTTTAAAACTGTTGCACCCGCTCATAATTAATAGTAAACTTAAAGGGCAAAATAGACTTCGTAAGTCTATTATAAAAGTAATAAATAACTACCCACAAACTTAACTACTTCACTCTTCCATCATTACTAGAATTCTCTGTCGAGAGAGAAACAAATAGAGAGAAAGAAAATAGTTTTCTTTCTCTGTACACTAGAGATCATCAGTAGTGAAGGCGAACGAAACCCGTACTCATTATACTAATGTATACTCGTGGGAAAGGAAACTAGGACAGTTCTTGGAGAGGTTCGTGTGGTGCTTTATTTATGCTGCATCTTGAAACAAGTAAGTCTCGTTTCCATTAAATACCTCGCGTATTTTATTCATTATCTGCTTTTATTAGTATTAGAGCGGGTGAGAATTATTTTTAGAATTGTCTGAAAAATTAGAATTCTATCTGGAATATAATCTGTTGTTGTTACAGATGATTTTAGGAATTTTTATTCAATTAGTTAATTAGAAATTTAGACGAAATTACATCGAAATATCCCGAACTGTAGCAGTTGTCAGAATTTTTGTTGGAATTTTTGAAAACAAATAATAGCATTAGAATCAGCACAAAAAACCGAGTCGGAATCCCAAATTTCGTGTCATTCAAATTACGGGAAGGCGTCGAACGGACGACGCGAAGATCGTCACTGTTCAAAATTGGTTCTGTGCAGACGAAGATGATGAGTTTTCTGAAGAGGGAATGTGTTGATGACATGGCGCGAGATAATTGGTGAGGTTGGGTTGTTGACCGGTCAAACCGGAAAGGAACAAGTCACAACGCGCCATGTGGATCGGTTAGTTGAGTTTGAAACCGGTCAAAGTGGTGGATAATAGGAAGTTGTTGACCAATTAAATGTCAACACATGGAAAAGGATTTGAATTTTAAAAATTAAACTGATTTTCCATGTAAGATTGACATGTCATCTTCACACCCAATCAAAGAGCCACACGTCAGAACAATAGAAACGTCATCAGTCAAACACGTCATCATGCCACATCAACAAGCCATCTATTGTGGACCAATGACAGTATGACACGTGGCATTCATGCCACGTCAGTGTCCACGTCATCAATCACGTGCGTGGCAATGGCAGCATGAGACACGTGTCTTCTTCATGCAGCGAGTACGTTGGTTGCAAGTATGCATCTGGTGGCGTGGGCAAGAGTGGCCGATCTTTGGCCGGCTTGGTAGCGCGTGGGAAGGATTTCAGCGACCAAAATTTTTGCAGAATTCATTTTTCATTTTTCTTGATTTTATGATATTTTTTGGATTTTTTTGAGAAGTTGATTTTCGAACTTAGTTTCGATTTTGTGTTTTTAATTGTTGAAATTAAAAATCTATTGTCCAGAAATATCATAACTTATCAAGAAAATTGTGGTAAATTTATTTTGTATTCATTTACTATTTTATTTTTGTATTTTCTAACAAGTTTTATTCTATATATGTGTTATAGATATGCCTATTTTTTGGAGAGTCTGAAAGAGATTTTATCTCAGGAGGAGATGAAAAAGGTTGAAAACTTGAGGCAAACTATTTCCAAGAAATATGCTCCTATTGAAGAAGATGACTTCATTGGAGTTCTGAAGCAATTTGAGGAGTTAAATTGAAGAATTCAAAAAATTATTTGGAAAGAGGGTTTTAATTCTGGAACAGATAATAGAAAAATGTTGATTTTTGGCCAAAATTTTTTTTGTGAAAAGCATTTTCAAGATTGTTGGTTTGGTGAGGATCCATCCTTGTAGATGTGAAAAAGTTGGCCCGGAACCAGCGGTTTGGACCAGAATCGGCCCTGCCCGGCCCTACCCAACTTGTCGGTTCCAGAATCGGAGCCGGTCTGGAACCGGCAGAACCGACCTTGTCCGGTTCCAGTTTCGGTTCCAAGGTTCATGGAACCGTGAACTGCCGATTTTGAACCGGCAGTTCACGGTTCCGAAATGGCGGTTCAATTACTTTTGGAAAGAAAATTTGATTCGAACCGTCGGTTTCAAACCAGAACCGGAACTGAACCATCCTGAACCGGTTACACCCGGTTCCGGTTGAAGGGAACTTTGAACCATGAACCGTCGGTTCCAAACCATTTTCTTGCTCTACATCCTTGTTTGAGACGTGGATGTCTTTATGCACTTATTCGGAAATATGCATATTGTTCGTTGGCAATTTGGTTAATAAAGGAGCTAAAGTGATTTCTAATTCTCGCTTCATGAAGCTCAGAAATAATAAATTTATTCATCGTCCTTGTTTGGACACTGATTTGAAGGGATTTTTAGACGTGCCTTTAGATCTCTATATGAGATTCAAATCATTCCTACCAGTTACATACTTGGAGGTCAATTATGTAATTGACTTAGAAGAAGAGGATGAAGTAGCTGATATGGATGATAAGGAGGAAGAGGATTAGGAGGATCTTTTTACTCCTGAAAATTGTGGACGTGATTTCTGGCATGCGACTTAAGGGGAAGGGAGGATTGAGAACTCCTTTAGAAATTAGTTTTTTTTCTCGTGGTTTGATTAATAATTTTGAAAGAGCGTAAAGCTTTAAACAATTTTATTTTGGTATTATTTATGTTTTTGACGATTAGTTCTGGGACATTGTTAAGGTATGATATATGTTTATTTTGTTAAACATATATATATATATATATATATATATATATATTTAGTTTAATTAGTTTTGCGATTCATTTTATTTATTTGGAATTTGTAACATGTGAGTTATAAATGATCATTAGTTTTATACTTGTGCAGTATAAATGTTAAATAAAATGGAATAAGACTGAAATTATACTAATGTTGAGATTTATTGTGTTAAATCTGGTCAATGCCATTTGTTGAATATTGAGAATTTTAGTTCTATTTTCATAAATAATATTTAATTTGTTTAAATATTATTACCCTACGTAAAATTGTTTAGTATAATTTGCGTGAAATTTTGTATTTCAAGATAAATTGTAATTTTAATTTATCACATTATGAACATAATGTTGACTAGGTTGTGAAACTTAGCAACTCTAACTAAAATTATATACTATTTAATAGTTAAAATCTAAT
>CANYCX012321669.1:0-10634 GCA_948193385.1 Breynia disticha f. nivosa | reverse complement strand
AAAGTTATATTTACGAACCAGTATCCGGCAATACTCCGCATGTGTAATCGACCCCTCAATGTGCAAGGACGACCGCCATCTACAATTTGCCTTTTGTTTGACCGACTTGGCTTGATACTCTACCGTCAACCAAGCCGCCATCTAGAAGTCCCAAGTAGGCGAATCGTTCCAAGATGGTTGTATCTTTGATGTCCTCGATCTCTGAATCATGTCGTCGTATCTACGGGCAGCCTGCTTTTCTCACTTCTTCTTGACTTGAGCCTCCGTCAATCCCAGGGTCTTGGGGTCCCAGTGAAAATTGCGCTACAATTTTAATTAATTTATTAAATAAAAAAATTAAACTTAATAATTTTATAATTAAAATTAATATTAATATTTTACCTTCCAAACTTCAAACCAACGTTGTTTGCTTTGAGCACTAGCCTCTTTAAATGTCATTGCTGCCGGATCGGGGGAAGACGTTACGATCCGTGTGGAGTAGCGGATGATCTGGGTGTGGGATCCAAGCTACAGTAGTTTTAATAATTATTTAAAACAAATTAATTCATAATAGTGAAATTTTTCTAAAATATAAAATAATACTGAATTACTTACTTGCCATCCTGACGGTGAATCAAGTGAAAGATGGCATTGAGATCGAAACCTCACGACTGCGAAGGTCGATGTGCAGGACGACCAATGGAAGTAGATGCCTCGTGGTCATACCGTGTTGGTGAAGGTCACGACTGGGCGGTAGGAGGGAGAGTAGTGGTGTCTGTAAATCCAAAATCTGCGGCGGTGATGTCAATATCGAAATTATCATCCGTAAAATCAAAGTCTGAATCTACAGATGCCGCCGTAACTGGCACGGAAGAGGAAGGGGTGTAAAATGTGCCGAGCCAGGAGAAACGTGAGGAGTCATTATCTAAAGCACTAAAGACGGGGTGGGAAAAAGTGGGAAGGGCTGTGAGAAGTGTGAGGAGTCGCTGGCTGAGGCATGACAGACGGGGCAAGAGAAAAGTGGGATGCGAGGGGAGAAGTGTAAGGGACAGGCGTAGGCAACGGAGAAGATTGTGTGGGGCAAAAAGGGGTACGAGCAGGCGGCGACCCCTGCGGAGGTGGTGGGGGAGCCGAGCCTCTTGGGGGACATGCACCCCGCCCTTTACTACTAGCTCTACAACCAGACATTTGAGAGAGAAAGAGAGATTAGATACTTTGACGAAGAAATGATAGGCAGAAAATAATGATGAACATGTTTTTTCTTTTAGTGAACTTTGAATAGGAAAGAAACAAAGAATTATAATTAAGAATATATTTTGATAGAAACTAAAAGAGGTTGCCGCTTGTATTGGAAAAAAATGAAATTATGCTTAAAAGAGAAAAGAGAAAACAAGAAGAGATTGTGTGCAAAGGAACACCGTTGTCGATCAATGAGCAACAATGAATGACGGCGACAGCCCAAACAAATTTCTTCTTGTTGTATCTGATAGGACTAATTATGCACATTTATTTCACTCACTTTCTAGCTTATCTTTGTGACATTTTGTAGATAAAAATTGCAAACATATGAGATTTTACACGTTTTTTGTTTTATTTATGTATATTTGATGAACATGAAGATAAAGCTACGAAATGTTGAAAAAGAGAGCACATCAGGATAGATAGTAACGCCCCCAAAGTTCTAAATTAATAACTACAATATTAATAATAAAAATAAATTTAAAATTTATTTGTTGACGTAAATAGTTGTGGTCCAAAAATACCGAGTTTCAGACAAAAAACGACACAAATTGGCACTATGTAGAATTATATAGCTGATACTGGCGGACTACGCGCGGTCGGGAGAAAGTACGTGTGGTGGGCACGACCACGTGTAGTCTCTGGCTACTGCGCGTAGTCTACTGATCTATCGATTAAAGCCATGTTCAACCCTAGAAAATGAATTTTACTCCCCCAACCTCACCTCACCACACCTTTAGATCGAATTTGAGTAAGAGGAGGAGACTAAGTGGGTTTATTGGAAGGAAACCAAGGTAAGTTCATTAAATTTATGCTTAGTGTTCTATTTTCATGAATTAAAGCTAGCATGTAATGATTAGGGTGTAGATTGTGAACAAAATTATGAATAGATGTTGATAAATGAATGATTTACTTGTATGAGAGTGTGGGTGAGTGAAAGAAAGATGGGCTTTAGAGAAATTGATGAAAGAGTTAGGGGTTTGAAAGGAAATAAAAGAAAAGATGTAGGAATGAGATGATTTTGAATAGGTTTTGTTGGAAAAAGATGAATTGGTATTTATATGAGAAAGAAAATCTGAATTAGAGGGAAGTTTAGGTTCATGTGAAAGAGAGGAAATTTGCGGATTTTAAAGAATTGAGGGTTGTTTTGGATAAGAAATAATAATTTATTAATATGTTTGTAAATAAAATTACGTTGGGAACGAAAATCGAGATCGAAACCAGATTTGGTGTCAACTCACAACGTGGATGTCAAGATAAGTGCGCCGAATTTACACTTACTTAGTTATGTTTTGTATTTGTATAGTTAATTACTTTTGGGTAAATGCTAAATTAACTGATGTGTTGAGAATTCGAAATGAGATTTGGAGTTTGGTCGAATTTTGATATATTGTAGTGAATTGTGAAATTTGTGACTGTGTGCACTTTTGCTTTTATTAAAATATCTAGCTTATAATGCATGGTTAAGTATAGATAACTAATTAATCGCATGCTGTTGTGTATGAAATGATATATGTATGTTTGGCATAATTGTGTACATTTTTTGTGGGTTTTCTTTTGGTGATGTGAGGCTTGAATGTTTGGAATATTGGTGGTAATTCTATTTATTGTGCGAGTATATTTGAGATTTACGATAAGGTTTATTATGAGGAAGGATAAGATAGCAAGTTGAGAAAGTCATTAAAAAATGATTAGATATAATGTACTCAAAGTTCCATAATGTACCTAAGCTTAAAGAAATGAGCATATATACTCTACATAACTAGGCAAGTGTAGTAGTAAGTATACTTACTGAGTTCTAAACTCATTGAATTGAATTGTTTGTTGTGTGGATTACAGCAGTGAGAAGACAATGGGACTCAAGCTAAAGTTCGGAGGTGCTAATTTAAAAGGATGATGTTACTTTAGGGAAAAGAAAAATGTGTAACCATCCTAAAGTTTGAACACTTTTATTGATGTATAAATACATACTTAAAAAGGATTTCATGGGTTTAGAGTATTTTAAAGCGCCTACATTTTGCTTAACTTGTATTTCTTACTCATGTGCATGCCTTTAAACTATGTATCCAAATTCGCTTTACAAGGTAGTGGTGCTTTAGGAACTGATTTTATTTAGCTTCATTTATAACAAGTTTGCAAAAAAAATTTCTGAATTTTTCTTATTACCATTATTATTTAAAATAAATTGTAAAGTGAATTTGGGCGCTACATGGACATTTTGAGAGGCACTAACAAAGAGATCACTAGCTTAATTCGGGGCATAATTTGTTGGCTAATTTGCGTGTCATTATCATGCCATTGCAAGCCATGATGTGTAGTTGCAAAGGGAGAATGTGTGGCACTTTCAAGTGAAGGATTTTTAAGTCAGAACACAAGGCACGTTCGTGACACTTCTTGCCACGAATTGGAACTCCTCACTTGCCAAACGTGACTCACACAATTGAAGCAAAATGATTGAGTGTCGCATAGGATCATTTGGAGTGAAAAGTGAACATTCATGACAAATGTTTTGGAGGCTAAAATGAGCAAAGATGTACATTTTTGTAAAATTTAGGTGTATAAAATGCATGCAAGGTAAATTTTATAACTACAATGATGTATATAATATGAAGTTATGAATAATGCGTTAATTTATTTTGAGTAAGTACATACAATGACAACAACAAATTTTTATTTGAATAATAAATTTCATTGTGAAATATGTTAATTTGTTTTAGTTGAATTAACCTAAAAATTGATTTTTATGTCAGGACTAATCATGGTGTTTAAATTACAATATGTTAGCGTAAAACTACATAATTTTGAAACTAAAAACAAAGTAATTTTGAAACTAATTTATCTCACTTCATTCTAATTCCAATTTTTTTAATCATGTGATGCTATCAATCAAATTGTTATCACCTACCAAACCTTAATTGTTTCAATTTGTTTGCTACTTCTTTCTACTCTTACGACCACTATCTTCTAGACTTCCAAACTCGTCGCTTGCCACTCTCTCTATCCATCCAACCGCTCTCTCGCCATCAAACAAAATTGTATTTTAACATTTATTTAATTAAGCACGGTAAAGCTCGTGAATAAGCTCGTTTGCTCACGAGCTTCAAATGAACCAAGCTTGAACAAAAATTTGAACTTGGCAAAAAAGCTTAGCTAGAGCTTGTACTCGTGAAATTTTAAATAAGCCGAACTTAAACACTCCAAAACTTAACTCGGCTCGGCTCATTTACACAACTAGATAAAATATGAAAAATACAAATTTTCAATAGTACAATTGGAATACTTGTAATATTATTTATCTAATTTAAATGAGGTGCTAATTTCTAACACGATAAAACAATTTGTGAATATATAATTATGACACTACACAAATAATACAAATTTTATTTTTTTAATATTTATATCATAAAAAAATAATATAATTTTTGTTTCGTGGAGCGGAAATGAAACAATTTTGAGTGAAGGAAATCTCTTATCTTCCATCCTAAACTTTGCTATCTAAATGAACATACATCTGCCAATTTGTAACCTAATAAGAAAATTAACGAGTACACAATTACACATCATATGAATGATAAAAATTTAATTTTTATAATATTTATATCATAAATAATGATATTTAATACAAAAAACACACAATTACGAACAATCAATTTGAATAGCCACCCTTAATTGAAGATACAATGAAAGGCCTCCAGAAAAAGAAGTGTAAGAGGAATACATAATGTTTCATACATTTCCCACCTGAAAGGAATTAAACATATGGGAGAAATATTGTTCCAAAAGAAAACCCAAAACTTGAAACTGTGAAGAAGTCTGGAATTCATCACAATAGGCCTGCTTCAAACAGATTTCTACGCCTTAAAGTCTCGTCCACAAGTTTGAATGTCTTCTTCACAAGCTTTTGGTCAAGTGCTGTGGTTCTGTATATTTTAAACACCCTATCAACCCTGTCAGGCCCTGTGCTTTGGAAATACAGCTCCTCAAACTTCTTTTTCACAAACCTGCACAAACACATGCCACACAACCAATTCAACATCTATACAAAATGAGATTCTTCTTTCGTGCCACATGGCGGCTTACGCGTGACCTGTGGTCCACGCTTCCTATTTGCCCAGGGCCGGTGCTGTGAACTCTGATTTGATCCGAGTATTCAATACCACCGCTGAGATGCTCAGTTCCAACACATTCAAAAATTTCAAAAGGAAATATCCTTGATCCTTACAGGTGATGAACCCAGAAAGAAAAATACTTACTCGTATGAGTTCTCGACTTCTTGTTTCCCTGTCGAAACTGGCTGATAATCACTGAACCACTCACAAACATTAAGTGGCACCTAAATGATATACAAATTTATCAATGGTATGAAAATCTCGTGTTTACAATCAAATGAATTGTTGATTTTGCTCTTACTTTTGGGACCTTCTTCTCAAATATATCAAACTTGTTCAAAAACAGCATGAAAGATGTTTTCTGCATTTCAATCACACAAGTAAAGCTTAAATAATCCAATTCTAAATTCAAATAATCAATGTTGTAAACCACACATGAGAAAGTGAGTGCAGAAACATATTAAAACCTCAAAACACGGTTGCTTTAGAACCCACTCGAAGAGTTCCTTCGTCTCAATCATTCGGTTCGTATTTTCATTCTCAAACAATGTTTGGTCATACCTGTAACAGAGAAAGTGAACAGTCAGGATTCATCAGATTACTTATAAACTCATACAAATCAATTTTATCATTGTTTAAGAGTTAGCCTGTTTCAACTGATCTTCGAAAATGTAAAACCTTCAAAATCCCAGACGTATAAAAAATAATTCTTACTCGCTAATTGCAGCACAAAATATTACTGCTGTCACACCTTCAAATAGATGGATCCATTTCCGTCTCTCATTTCTCTGACCACCAACATCAAAAAGTCTATAAACTTCACCACTTTTCTTATTCTCTCCAACGGGGCTGCCAAAAGCACAGCCAACATCAGTTCTTCGTTTCTTTACATTTAGACAGACAGTACATGCGTTTTTTCGACAAGTTGCCTGTCTATGCTTGATCAAAGAATTATTATAAAAACCATACTTCAGTCCATAAAGTCCAAGCTGTTGTACTCAATAGTGAATTCCTAATGAATCTTTATAATTTTTTTCTTTTCCAATTAAGCCTCTGCATTTCATGCTGGGAATAACTGACTGAGCAGCTTTCACAGATGGCTCGAGTGATTGAAACAACGACGACTTTATATTTATTAATATCAGATGAACTTCCCATTCATCAATTCAGGAAAATTAGTCTTCACACCACAAAACTATAGTTCAAAAGAAGTCAAAGAGCAAATAGGAAACATGAGACTCCATCTAGTGAATGCAATTAAATCAGGCTTACTTGTTATCTTTCCTATACCAAGCTGCACAATGCATTATCAACTTTCACAGACAGTAACTGATAATAAACATCAACATTTCATTTTTCAGGCGCAAATCTTTGATTTATGTTAAAGAATGAATAGTGTTGTAAGCAGAGCAAACAACAAAAACTATGGCATAACATGCATCATATTTCAAGATTCATAGTTGAGAAACACTAGGAAACTCAGAAAAGATTTATTCACCTGAACTGTATCTCTACGACACCAGTGGTACGAATTCTTGCATAAAGAACATCTTCCTGTAAAACCAGTAGTATCAAAAGAAAAGAGAGTTTCACTTCCATTCTATTTTCCACATACAAATCAATTAAAGGGTATGGAAAAGTTTTTGGATAACATGTAAAAGTACATTCAACTTTCAAATACCTTCGTCGGAATATAATTTGCATCAGACAATCTCTGCAAATTTTCCATGAAATACTGGGCACAATCTGGGAGTTGCAGCTCATTACCACGAGCATATGTTTCCTAAGCATAAATTTACATCAGAATTGAACTTTCCCAAATCTAACCGAAAACTCAACAAAAATTACATTGTATTGCAACTACACAAAAGATATAGCTGAAATGCAAGGCAATCCGAATGTGCTCCACACAACGGACTAATCACCTGAATTGCAGAATCTTTCCATAAACTTTCTATCTCTTGGGCAAGATCTTCAGTGAGACGGGGATAATCTAACTTGCCTCCAATCTGAGAGAGTTTCTCTCCAATTTCCTGATAGAGAATGCAAAGCATTTAAATTATACTAAAAAATTCTGCAGAGCAAAATAAGCAAAACGACAGAAGCTTTTTTTAGATTAAAAAAATAGAACCTACTGCATTTTCCTGTTTCTACAAAAATGATACAGTTGACCATAATTATAACAGAAGATTCTTGATTAACAAACATATGCAGAACATATCATTTAGAAATTGACCAAAAATAATAAGAACAGCATCCTACCTTATTTTCACTGGACATAGCATATTTCGAAGCAGTTCCATTTTGTGCCAATTCCTTTGACCCATCGTACAAAATCTGAACCAACGCAGAGGACAGTCATAATGCATGAAATTACAACCAGAAAATAAACAACATTTTATTCTGTTGACTCTACATATTCTTGACACTACATTGAAAGGGAATTAACCAACACACCGTTTGAAGTATTGCATACTTTTATTGTCTGATAGACATTGGCATGGATGACCGAGACATAGCTCTTCAGCTCTGCTTCATCAAAACCACTTTGAAATAAAAGTTTAATCTGCAACAAGAAAAAAATTAGTATAAGCCCCTATCTGTGCAAATTTAACAGAACCCAAACAAATGATTAATGTTATACCATTACCTGCTTAAATATTGTGGACTTCCCCGAGTCTCCAGCACCTTAACCAAATAAGGATAATGATATTACTAGAATGACAAAACGATGAGAATATGATATAGTAAAAAATGAAACAAAATTGTCTACGAACAAAAAAAAGGATAAAAGAAAGCAAAAATTAAAGAACCAATGCACAAATAGGTCCCAAGTTTTAACTGATTGCTGACAGAATCAAATCTATTAAAGTTGAAAAGAAAAAAATATACCAAACAGCTCTTAAAATTAAAGAATTTGGAAAATTATTGAAACAGAAAGGAGGGAAATTCTTAAAGAAAAATAACCACAAATGAAAAGGCACATAATAGTTCCAGATAAGCAAGTTTCTTTCTACAATGCATAGTTCACCATTATAAAACCTTCTAAATATTGAGGCCCTCAGTTAATGTCAGAAACTTTTACTGCAAGGCCCATAAAACTAGTTAGATTCTACATATCACTCCTCCAAACAGCAAAGGCTCACAGTAGACGGCACTCATGGTTCCCAATTTCTTTGTGTTACTCTCAATTGTTCATTTGTCAGCTGACACTTTTGGAAAACCACCAGTAGAGGATAAAGTTATAAATGCTAACTAATTGGAACAAAGGTATTTGTTTAGTTTATCTTTACCAAGAAGTAGGAGCTTTTGAATGTGCTTTTCAGCTTTTGTTTCTTGTTCAATTCGTCTTTCAATTTCAGCGGCCTGAGGACCAAACAATAAGAGGTCAAACAATGGCAAACGATATAGAGACATCGAGAATATCACATTGTGAAGGACCAAACTTCTATAATCTAAAAAAAAAGCAACTGACATTTCAATTCATCAACATAATTCACCTGTGCATTCTCTTCAGAGTCTCCATCATTGTAGCGATGCTGTTTACTGCAGAGCAATCCCATATTATGTGTTATAATAGACAGCATAGAGGTACAGTGATCAGTCTCCACTTTTTATTCACTCTTTGATCCCTTCTTATGAATATCATTCATAATGTCGTTTATGAGCCCAGATCGAAATTCTATAAACCTGCAAAGCAGAGCAGGCACTCTTGGTTAAAATTTTGAAACATCGTTCAACGTAATCAAGTTTCATTATTCATTTGTGTAATATCCTAGTTCAGAATCAAACATAACTAGAACTTTTGCAGCATTCAAATATAAGCTAACAATTAAGATTTGCTGGTATGGTCAGAGACTGAACTTCAATGACAACCATGAACTTTCTTAAGTTTCCAGTTTGTAGAGAAAACACACTGAATTTAAAACTTTAAAAGTACAATAAACTATTACTCAAAACACGTCGTTTCACGTGAATTAAAATGAAGAAAACTGAAAACGCCATAAGCCAAATTACATTACAGAGACAACTATACACACATATAAATGCAGAGAACAGGTTCCATTAATGTACAATTAATATACATAGTTTATGACGACACCAGATGCTGGCCTAATGCTCTTTACCGCCATAAGTGAAACTAGGCTTCTACTCTCACCATTAAATAACACTATCTGTAACTCCCATAAATTCTACTCAAAGTTTTCGACACAAATCAAATTTCAATCCAGTAATATAGTACAGAAAAAATTCATAAAAATTAATTCCCAGAAATCATATCCGAATCTTCATTTTTCTTCAAATAACTGAATCAGCTCAAATTTAAAACCTGGCTGAAAATCATTAAACACAATTCACATTAAGAACCTAAAAGACATAAAAAATAGTCCTTCTGATCCAACGGTAGCCACAACACAACGATCTCTCCCAACTAAATTGATGGACCCATAAGAGCAAAAATTAGAAAGATAAATTATTGAGCAAAAATAAAGAACATAGCAAGTATTAAAGATTGTTACCTAAGCAAGATTCGCTCAACCAAGCATAAATGAAGATAAGGGAGACCAAAAAGGTTGGTTCTTGATTGCTGTATAGCAAAAAATGAAGTATGATTTGACCACTCTATATGAGAGAAGAATGAGTTAAAGAAATGGGTAGTTAAATGTAGAAAGAGAGAAGATTTATGAAGAGAAAAAACGTGGAAGGAAAAAGAGAAATAGGTAAATGTAGAAGGAAGGAAAGAGCGCCGAAAGCTGCAAAACTTGCTTGCTATGTTGGTTAGCTCCAGTCAAAGTTTTAGACTTGAAAGAAAAATGAGTGATTAATGTAATTGAGAAGATTATGATGGGATTTTATAATTATGCGTTGTTTTTAATGTAATGTAAGTGTGTGAGGGAAGAAGGTTGTGGGTACTTTGTAGGGGAAATACATACAAGATGGTGTGCGAATGCGATTATTATATAAAATTTGGACTGCACTGCTATTCTCTTCTCTCTTGTTTCTGTCTCCGTGTTTGTCCTCTCTCTGTGTCTCTTCCTATACACAGCACAACCAGATCTCCACCTCAGTGCTTGTTTATCCATTACTAGGGTTGAAAAACACACCCACATATATATATATGCCAATATATATATATATATATATATATATATATATATGCCAAATCTAGGGGTGTCCACTGTTTGGTTAACCGACCGAACCGACCGATAACCGACCGAAAAATTTCGGTCGGTTCGGTTAATTTAGAAGTTCGGTCGGTTATCGGTCGGTTAAAATTATAAAGTTCGGTTAATCGGTCGGTTCGGT